>VCRD01008945.1:0-16090 GCA_006783055.1 Trinorchestia longiramus
GGAATGTAGTAAGTATGAACAGGAGCGAGAGAGCCTCATGGATGTGGTCCATGAGCAATGTGGAGAAAACAAGTGGAATGCAAGTTGTGTTGAAGAGGACTCTGGTATGAGATATCTTGTAGGGCTAGATGAGGAGTGTAACATGACTGTTGTGGATGCAATGAAAGATTTCTTAGTGTATGCATGGAATAAGCGATAGGGAGGTTGAATAGGCATTTTTCTTCAATGTGAAAAACTCTGGGATGCCATCCTGTTATATGTGCGTGTGTATTGGAGGGAATTGAAGGCCGTTACAAAGGCCCCAGCCATACGCTGGCCCTTGATCTAAGTTTGAGTTTGAGTTTGATGTAAGCATTACAAAAAACCTATCGTCCTAAAACACATCGAATTGTAATCTCCTTGTTATTTATACTATGTATAGAGATGACATCTCAGGTTGTAACTTATGAGTCCGAGTCAGAAGTGTTGGAACCATAATGAGAAAAAGTCTTTATGAATAATATTTCATAATGCATAGCTCCTCTAAGACCAGTAACTTGAGATCCATGAACTACAGAAGAGCTCAGTAAAATGAGCCCGAGTTAGAACAGTAGTACGAGGAGTTAATGTTGGCAGAAATTAACGCATCTAATAACTGCAGGATCATTTTACAAAATTTTATCATTGAAGTAATCCCGAAAAGTTCGATTACCAGATTCGCCGTTGATATATTGTGCATTCCATATTAGAAAACATAATATGGAGTATATACAGGGTGTCCCAGAAGTAACTGACCCTTTTGATTTGCTAATAAACCGAAAACTATTAACGCTAGGATATTGAAACTTGTTTTATTCGAAAGAAAACACTTTTTATGGCACAATAGGATACTTGGTATCCTATTTACAAACCAGCTTGACATTTGATTTATGCTTCATTGCAAACCCTTAATTTTCATCATATCTCCACACAGCAAAGAAGAAAGAATAAGAATTTTGCATATCTACAGTACACACCTACAATGTCAACAACAGAAGTGCAACGCGATAACAGAAATTATTTCAGAACAACAACCAGTCTTTCGAAGAACGCAATTAAATCGGTGTATCGAAAATTTACAGACACTGGAAATGTTAATGATAAACAACGATCTGGAAGATTCGGAATAATTAACACGACTGTGATAATCATTAGGCAATAACTGTTGGGTTGATTTAATTTTGTAAGGATATTACTTCAAGTCTTTTTTAAGAATGCGGTGTAATGTCGATCGGGAAATGAATAATTGAGTTGAACGTTTTCTGATGGAGGCTTTAGGTTTATCTGTAACACTTGCAGAAACTCGCTCGATTACAGCTTCAGTTCGAGTTGATTTTAATCTTCCAGATCGTTGTTTATCATTAACATTTCCAGTGTCCGTAAATTTTCGATACACCGATTTAATTGTGTTCTTCGAAAGACTGGTTGTTGTTCTGAAATAATTTCTGTAATCACGTTGCACTTCTGTTGTTGACATTGTCCGTTCGTAGATTTGCAAAATTCATATTCTTTGTTCTTTGCTGTAAGGAGACATGATGAAAATGAAGGGTTTGCAATGAAGCAAAAATCAAATGTCAAGCTGGTTCGTAAATATGATACCAAGTATCCTATTGAGCCATAAAAAGTGTTTTCTTTCGAATAAAACAAGTTTCAATATCCTAGCGTTAATAGTTTTCGGTTTATTAGCAAATCAAAAGGGTCAGTTACTTCTGGGACACCCTGTATATATATTACATTTTATAATATACTGTTATGTAGCAGGTGCGGCGGATGATTAACCCGTGTCCTTTTGAACGTCCTGTGGCCGGGTCTCCCCTTTCCTATCGGTAAAAATGGAACCAGGCCATTAATAGTGTCTGTACTGTCGACACGTGTAGTCCAGGCACCAGCAGTAGACTTCAAGTTTCCAGATTTGTTGAAAAGGCATACGGTATTCATGTCAATTTATATCGGATACCATACTTCTGATATTTTTATAAGTAGGTTAAAGGGGACGACAGCTTTGTCAGGAAGGTTTGACGCGCATTAGTTGCTTCTGACTACAACTTTGATACAACAGCTGACAGGTAGAATCATTCAAGGAGGTCGGACTGCAGTAGGGATGATGAGTTTATAACGAAGGTTAGGTAGATGGTGAATAACGACCTCTGTATGTCCATGCTTGTAACGACCTAGCGAGGGAGATGGAGGTGAACGAGAAAATTATTAGAAAATTATAATTATTAGACAAGTTGTATAAGATGAGAAGAAGTCAGTTACTGACTGGCAAGATGAAGGAGAACAGGCAGAAAAAGTTCAACAAGCTGCTGAACAAGCTGAAGCATCCCATGGAGCAGAACATGATTTAGTTCTTCTCTGAGGCGAAGAAATTTTTACCATGAACTGCCTTACAACACAGAATGATTAGTGGTTAGCTTACTGTCCCAAGGATGTGCCCAGGGTGATGCAGACGAAGTTTCCCGTCGCCCTCATGGTGTTTGGCGACGTCAGCTACAAGGGCGATGTCACGCAACCGTACGTGTTCCCCGAGCACCTGAGTGTCAACACAGACGTTTATGTCGATGTTCCAAGTCTCATATTCTTCTCTGGGTCACTCAAGTCACCGCTGGTCACCCCTGCGTCTAGCACCTGGAACCTGCACCCTGTCATACTTCAAAAAAGTTAAAAATCGCTATCAAAGAGCGTCCTTGACTTTGCCTCTCCTGATGTTTGGCCTTCCAATTCCCCGACCTCAATCCAATGGACTTTTTGGCATAGGGTGCAGTCGAACGGAACACCAACCGAACCCCACGCACAACCAAGGACGAATTGATTGAGCGTATCAAGATGGTTTTCGCCTATTTTTCAAGAGATGTCGTCAAGAAGAGCTGCAATAGGTTCCTTGGGCGTATCGAGGCAGGGGTCGGCTTCATCGAGTAATAAGAAGTGGCCAGAGGGTGTACAAAGACGATAATATCGTTTAAAAAAAAAACAATTTTTCTTTGAATAGGAGTGGTCTATTAAAACCTAAAAAGTGGGATATTTATCCACCTCGCCCTGTCCATGACTTTTCTCTTTGGATCCTCTGAAGAACACAAATTATAGCGGAGCAGAATTTTCAATGCTAATAGAAAGTTTAATGTTAAGAATAATATTACACAAACATCAGAATGTGATTCAAATATATACCCCACGTATTTAATAGCAACACATACTATATGCCAAAACCTAAAATATTTGCCATGATATACGCGCGTGTGTGCCAGTGTGAGTGCAGATTTTTAGCTGTCAAGAAATTTCTCTATCGTTGGCATCATTGGCCCTCCGAATAGCAGTCTGACGTGCTCACCACGTACCTTCACAACTGGAGCTTCATGGTTCGTGCGTTCCATGACAAGCGAACAAAGAAAGAAAGCGATTAATTGGCTTAAATACACACACAAGTAGCCACTCTTATTGAACCTTTACCAACAAGTGGCTATTTTTTTGTAGAGTTAAATCTGACAAATCCAGCATACTCTATCATTTTTACTCCCCTTTTCTAGCTAACTGATAAAATCGCAAAACCTTTCCAACATCCGGAGTACACTGATTCAGTTACATTCCTACTCTATCCTTCACACTGCCATAGAATGCATTAATGTCATACTACTCAGACGACTGCACGCTGCTTAAATGCGCTAAAGAAATCATTCTTTCTATAGGTGCAGCCTCTTACTGTCAGCCATTCTCCTTCCCTCTCTGACAAGTTTCCCATCCAAGTTTGACCAGTCATTTCCTCCGCTCTCCTCAAATCTGTTGAAGTCTTTCAGAGCCTAGAAATAGAAACGAAGAGTCTACGCCAGTTATTCCTTCGATGATTCGCTGCTTACCATTTTCAATGCTTAAACCTTATTATTTTATCCCATTTGGTGACAGGATACATCTAACTGAAGGGTGGAGTATCTCTTTTACGTTTGAGAGTCACTCGGTTATCAATTTTATGTGAAGATGACTCGGTCAACACGTGAATGGAAATCATCTTGATTTGAGCAATTTATTGTTATTTTATCAGGATACAGAAGAAAAATGGCATACCTTGAGGTTATTTGTAATGCTGAGTTAGTTACCTCACAGGTCTGCGATGACCACCCGTTGAACTGAACAGACTCTCACGCGAGTGTCACCCGCTAACTGTCCGTATGGAGGAGAGTGAGACGACAGGGTGGAGGGCAGGGGGCTGGAAAGTTAGGGGTCACGGGTGAGCGCAGTGGCACTAAAGATTTCTTTAGTAAAGAACAGACTTTCATAACGTCAACATTTATTGAGAAATGAGTATCTTGTGCTCAGACGATTACATATTGCATCATTCACTGATATTATTTATTTGTATAAATATTATAGTATATTTCTCCGTTCCTCAACACTTTAAATAAACAAATACAATAAGAATTAAAATATTTATTCAGATTACTATATAATTGTGGTTTCAAGTTTATTAATAAACATTCATTTGGTCATAATTTCGATAAAAAGAAATACGCATCAAATAATCTAAAAAGAGGATACAATAATTTGATCAAATTTAGATTTGAACGAAAAACTACATCGCCCCGTATAACCACAAAATTTACAATTGTTTTATTTAAATCGAAAATGTTGATATTATGATACTTAAATTCATTATTACAGTCAATTTTGAAGCTCTAATGACATACATCGTGTTGGCATCGTGCTTGCAATGAGCAAAAAGTCAAAGGCAAGACGTTGAGAAAGGTCACCAGCAGTAATGCTTGCACAGGGGGAAGCTGTGCCTTCAGGAAGTCCCTTGAGGAACGAATTACGAAATCCATTCTGAATTATAATAAAATTTAAACAACATTATCTCATATGTTTTATTTTGTTTCAGATATGATGTTTGCGAGGTTTAAAATGAGTAATACATTCATGCTGATGTAGAAACTTGCATAGTTCAGTTTTAAGCTTTAATCATTAAGTTTTCTAGCACTACATGTGGCAGATCCCTGAGATGTGTACTTCCGCGGACGAAGTTAAAAGTTGAGGCAGAAGTGATTGCAGCCAAGAAATGCTGGGGGGGGGGAAGGGGACTCACGCAGTTTGACGGTATCTTATCTGTGATTAGGACTCACGCTCATGCACAAATTCGTGATAGCAAAGAGCTGCACATCAACTCCTTGCTGTCTGATTTCATCTATATTAGAGCTTAATAAGTCGACATGTGCTATATAAGTATTATCGCTTAATTTAAGCCCCCGTTAAGTCCTGCTTATTCTGATATAATATAGTGGGCAAGGGATTTATTATGGTTGCGCAAGCTGCAGGAAGTCGTAAGTGTGATGCATTTGTGGTGGGCTTCCCACTGGTGTAAAGGTTTTGTGAATTTGGTGGTGTTGGCTAAGCAGTTGCACTGATGGTATTTGTTGTTGTACGTAGGGGAAGTAGGTGTTGTGTTCGATAGCTTCTGTCAATCTACTCGGTAGTTTAATCGTAATTTTAAGTCGAGCCTATTCCCTGAACACTTAATCACACTGTGAGTGCCCCAAGATTTCTAATAATTTATAAATGTATAAAAACGTATTGCGTATATTAACTTCTTTGGACTTGTCGGAAACGCTATCAACTTCTTCGTTGGCAGCGCTATTATTATTAACGTAAAAGGTACAAAAGAGAAAATATTAACTCTCATTTTAGACTTGTCTTCAGACGATATGGAAACGAATTTCAACCTCAACTCGTAAGGTGAAATTTGGAAAGTGAGTAGAAGTTTTTGTGCCACTCATAAATCTCGTCATAAAAACCTGTAAATTTCAACAAAACAAGAAAAGTAAAACTTTATTCATTAAAGTTTCTCAATGGATGCACCAGCAAGATTAAAAGCGTTTGTATTTAATCCAACGAATCATAAAGACGATTCTAGGAGCATGAGAGATATCGCATAAAAAGGCTAAGCCACTGGTTTTGTAGTTCCTGATCACGGAAAATAGTAATTCATTGCACGTAAAAATAAAATCTTTAACTGGTAAGTTATTTTGCAAACTACTCGCAATTTTACATCAGGCTTTAGTATTGTATTTCAGAGTTCATGTCTTCGTTTCGCTTTTAAAGTTTTATTCTTTCTCTCAACTTTCCCTTCGTACCGGATTACGAGCCTCCGTGACTGAAATTTTAGAACCTGGGCAAATAATCATGAAAGAGATATTATATTTTGCCCTTCTACAGAATGGTAGTTCGCATCCGAGCTTGAAAGCGATTTATAATGATGTAATTCTTCAGTACCAACTCTCAGACTTCTGTTAGCTCCGAGTAGACAGTGAATATCGTTCTTTCCGATTGAGAACTGAATATTTTTTATCTCGTCTTACTCGAAGTGAGCGTCTGAGGAAGTAAGGAACCATCGAGGAACCCAAAAGAATGAATGACACAGGGAGAAGTTTCGACACAATATTAAGATGCACAAAAGTAAAGTAAATCGGTATCATGACTGCGTGAGAGAGTTGTGGTATCTCTGCCACTAGTACATTAGCACGGGCGTAATATCAGACTTGGTAGATAATGCATTGGTACTCTGCTTCTCTACGAGTTTCAACATTATTTCCAATAGAGTATACAGTACAGATACATTGGTTTTCAAATTTTTAATATTATAATCTTACGAGTAGTAATGATGCTTATCGATGACATTTTAAAGATAGTAGTGATGCTCATAGGGAAACCCCCGTTCTTTATGCTGAAACTTGAAGTAAAGGCTCGTTGGGGCGTTGCGATGAGCGTGGTGAAGGTGTAGTATTACTTGGAGCGCCTAGCGTAGCAGCTGCTAGACATGTTTCTGGTCGCCGATTGTAAGGTACAAACAGACCACGGCAGCTATGGGTCTCAAACCCGGGTCTGCCCGTGTCGCAGGAGGATGGGCTCACCAGTCAACCAATCTGGTGGCCTTTGTGTCCGATTGTCAAGGAATGTGGTGAGGAATCTTGAGTCGCAAAGAACTTAAAGAACCAGGTGAGAGGTTTTGGTGAATGTTTTGACTTTGGGAGCGCTCGATGGAGAGCTAGTGACTGTGAAAGCGCTCAGTAGGGAGTGGCCAGCCTGGTCGATCGGCTTTATGTAGGAGTTCGACCAGGCTCAGCTACCTCAGTTGGCCCACTCAGTGGTCGAGCCGGAACGCCCGCCTAATTTCATGTAAAGCTACGAAGTACACGGAGAGCCTTGTGCACACTGTATTGAAATTGTCTGTCTTGTTAGCACGTTGGCTGTGTTGAGGTAACGGCTTACCGTATGCTATTGCTACGACATAGAGTTAGAAGTTTGAGCCAGGCGAGTCACTAGACTTTGCGAAAGAAATGATTTCCAGGATGAAGAACTTTTGCCTAACTCAGACACCTTATGAGTTCTAATTATAGAGCATCGAAGTAAGAAATTGAGCAACGATGCTAAAACTTATAGTTAAATTGAACACTTTTGTTGTCCCATATGTTAATATATCAACACAGAAACTGGATGAACTATGACGATGTCTTATAATTAAGAGTTGCATTGCGTCGGATAAGCTGCTGCTAAAAATTATTTATCCGATTCTATGTATCGGTGACTAAATTCCTTTGGTCTTTGTATGCACACTCTCTTTGAATTTTTCATCTGTTTTTTTGGTTAGCTGGATTTCGTGAGAAACGGTATTTTAATTTTATACTAATTCTGATTTTATTTTATCATCCAACTTCTTTCTAAAAAGTTCTTAGAGTACAGGAAATTTTTTGTCATTGTGACTACTCTGGGAATGAGCAATGTTTCAAACAGTTATTATGTTCGTTTCTTTAGGGTTACAGCTGCCTGTGACCCGAGTCCAATATGTACTAGAAGAAATGTGCAATAACATGGGGGTGCATACTATCACTATGCACGCCCAGAGTCAACAAAGTGTCAGTGGTGAAAAATATAGAAAAATTTTTCATTAGCAGGTACTCAGAATAAATGTGCCAAAATCCTACTGAAAGTTGGGGTGCACAGATTTTTCTTTGAAACGTAGCACATAAAGACTTGATTGAAATTAAAGAATGTTACTCATTATTAAAGCCCTAAGGTTGATGGGACAGTAGCCGGTCAGATGGATTAGATTTAGATACTTCATTGATGACTTTTGTACCGATTTCGTGTAGAAGATAAAATGAGCTCCTTATTAACCATGATATAATTAATTTTGCTGGTCAATTCAAGAATATAAGAAGTCTTATGTAAAAAAATAATTTAAATGATTTTTGTTAACAACCATTTGTGTTAACGATATGTGTAAATCGCTGTCCGCTCCCGGATGAATCCTAACTTTTCTGAAGCGTGAGGTGATGACGTCATGCTTGATGAAGAGTTGGTGTCGGCAGAGTAGGATGTGTCGGTTTTTCTCTGTGCCTGATTGCAACATTATGTACGCGTGGTGAATTGTGTGTAGGTAAATTGTTATATTAGGTATAATATCACTCAAGAGAATTTAATTAAAAGACGCAGCTAGAAATCGTGATCTGCTAGTCTGTGGACTACCTGTACCTTAGGGTTATTACTTGCTAGTTCTTTGCGGTTCATGTTTTTACTTGTCTGTCTCATATGTGAATCAAAATATTTTGGAAGAATGATTTGCTGTTACAAAGTTTTTAACTAGTTAAGGTAGTTATTAAATTGAAGTAGTGTTGTAATTTATACTACTGAAAAGTGTGCAGAACTGTTATTCAAATATGACCAACAGTAAGTAAAATGTTTCTTCAAGAGTAGTTGTATTGCCATTGTTTCAATTAATTTAATAATGATTGTTTTTAAATGTCTTTAAAGCAGCAAAGAACTATGAATTGTTTGCACAACTAGCAATTAAAAGGTGAAAGATTATTTACAAGCTTGATTGAAAGATAATCCAATTTATTACTACATAGATCTAGGACACTAATGAAAGAAATTTAAAGTATTATGCATGTATATTATAGAAAAAATTCTCATATATTGGGAGATAATTTTTAGCATGTAAAATGTTGAGATTTTAAGTGCTTTTACATATATTTCTATTTATTTAAAATTTTCATTAAATAGATGATAGATTCTGGTATGTTTACTTGAAATTTAGCCAAGCAACTAAATGCTCTGAAATTTGGCACTCTGACAGTGCAATACTTAGCTCTAAAGGTTGAGTTTCCTCTGGCACTGAGGGAATTGACTTCATGCAATACATGTAAAGAACTTAAGGTGTATTGTCTGAGTGAGAAATGTTCATTGGGATGCTTTAACCTTCTGTCATGACTAACATTGTCAATGATTAACAAGTATTCTTTTTTATTTATTAATGAATCACCTCTCATGACTTACATTTTTACCAATGATTATCCTGTCATTTTTTTACAGCTGATGCGACATTGACAGGGAAATGCTATTTTGGAAGGTAAATTGATAAATATACAGTGGTGGCTCTGCATCTGAGACCTAAATTACTCCTGTGCAAGTGTGACAGGGCAGCACAAGAGTTGTTACTTGCACAATTCCTTCATATCTTAGTTGTAACCACAAAACTTTTTATGAACACATTTTTATTAATGAACATAACTCATTTATATCAACATTTGGTTCTCCCACACTATACGTGTATGGCAGTGTGTCTGTGGATGATATTTGATCTATCAAATTTCATTAGGTTTATGAAGTATGAATTATTTTAGGGATATGAGAATTGTCTTCATCAGGGATATGTTACATTCAATTTTTTGACACTTTGCAATCAAATTGTAGAGGCACTACACCAAGGAGTGTCTAATGCTAAATGTACTGCACATTTTTGTTTGAAATTGTTTATTTAAATTTGATTGTATTTAAATCATTTATTGTTCAATTTTTAACTAATAAAATTTTTGTTGAACCTTCTTCAGATTTTCAAAAAATCTGTATCTTATTATTTATTATAATAATTGTACATAGTAAAGGTGAATTATGACAGGAACTAGTTCTGTTTTCAGAAAAAAGTTCCCTGGACTCGATGAAGAAATCTTTCAGTATATTGAAGGTAAGTGAACCCTAGTGCACTCCAAACTCAATTTTACTTGAAAATCAGAATGCTGCTTATCAAATGTTTGTTTAATTATAATTTATGTAGTTTATAATTGAATTGAGTGAAGTTCAAATAGATGTTCTCATGTATAACATTGCCAAATAACTTGTTGCCAACATCCATAAAAAGAGGGAATAACCAAAAATATGCTATTATAGCCATTGCTATTCATCTGTAAAAAGAACATAAAATATTTTAATTTTAGGAGGCAATGATTCAGTGCTGGCACACATTACTATAATGGTAACATGTACTTTTGAGATGACTTTGACTTCAAGTTGGTAATATGGTTGTAAATTCAGGTACCATAACTGGAAAGCACATTCTTGCAGAAGTAATTCATGATTTTGAGCTCACCAATGAGAGTTTCGGTGTGCATCAACTAACATGAAATTGAGAACTTGGTGTATAGCTTCAGAATTAGTCCTTGCATTTCAGCATTGTATTACCATACTCATTGAGAACTATAATTTATTTTGTAGACTATCTGTTAATTTACTATGTGTTGAACATAACAAATGCATTGTTTCAAAAAATTCAAAATTTATGAATTCTGTTGTTTTTTTTTCTCTCTAAGAAATTTGCTTTTTCAAATGAGATGTTGAAATATTTATTCCCTAAATAACTGTTCATTTCAATAATCAGATCATAATTGGTAATTATTGCAGGAGTTCTAGAAAACTTGGAAGACTTCTCAGATGGAGATGAACTGCATGAGGCCATTGGAGGCCTGCTCACTGAAAGTGTTGGAGCAGATAAAGACTCAGAAATCAGGTGATATTTGTATAAAGCTGCCTTCATTCTTGTACAGGTATAGAGAAGCTCCAAATTCTGCCTGCATGTAGTTATCTGTACAACTTCTGTAATGCTCTGTAGCTGACTTTCATGTTAGTATCTTACCAGCCAGTCATGCAAGCTCTTACTAGTAATTTTGATGTAGAATTTATTCCTTGGCTCAATCTTTTCAATAGAAATTGAATCAGAAATCTTTACTTTATGGAAACCCGATATCATTATTGAAGCATCTACTCTCTGAATGATTTCAATGCTGCTATTTTATTGGTACTGTTACATTTTTTTAAGTTTTAACCTATATTCCCATTAAATTTGGTTTAATTGCTGATAAGTTTTGTCATTTTAAATCTTAAACTTCTAATACACACATTGTTCACATGCACATGATTGGGTCAGATGATTGAGGCTAGTACACAACAAGAGTTTGATATGTTGTACCTATTTTCTGCTAGTATTTTGATCTGTTGATTCTTGAACTGCTCTCCAATATTATTGGAACTAAAAAGCTATGTGGAAATATTTCTTAGACCACTACTGTCCAGTATTATTGAAGGTAAAATGCTATGTAGAAGTAAAAGGACCTTCATCAAGAGACAGGACAGCTCTTATCTTGATATTGTATTTGAAAAGGGGAAATGATGATTTTGTTAATGACATTCAAATTTTTTTTACATTAAACTCACAGAATGCATTGTGTGACTCCTGAAGCACCATTTTTAGAGCTACTCTGACTACCAATCTTGATATTTAAGGAACATACTTTTTTCTCACCATTTATTAATTTGTGGGTGTTATGTAACACATCAACTGATACTGAACTTTTTCTTCATGCAATGTGTTGCTCATCACTAAAGCCACATTATTGTGTTGACAGGAAGCTGTGTGATGAGCTGATGTTGTGCAGCACTGGCAGTGTGAGCTGTGAGGACACTGCCAGCAGTGTTGCCAGTAAGATGCTGCTCACATCACCCATCCAGCTGGCACAGATGGCAGAGGACCAGGAGAGACACGAGGAAGTCAAGAGTGTCTGGATCCACAGTCGGGATGATTCCATGGTAAGTTTGAGTGGACTTGAGGGCTGGTGAGAGGCTAATATTTTCTCATTTTAACAATATAGATAATGGGAAACAGTGATATGACAAGTTTGTAACTGAGCCATTTCAAGCTCAGACTCATTTTTAGCTGGAAATTTGAAGAGAAATGGTTGTGCCAGTTACACTAATGCAACACTTTAAGTACTCAAAATTACATGTGGTGAACGTTATTAAATGTTTATCTCCACTTCTATTGTCAATTTAATTGATAAAAGTCATTGGCCTGAAAATTACAAGTAACGTACCCATATGAGATCTATGGGAAACTCTTCATGTATGACTGTATTTGTTTCTGTACATGGGGTACTGTTATATATCTAATAATGTCATGGCTGCTTGCATGTCTTGTTTCTTAAAGTCTCCTTTGTGAACAATTACTTTTTAATTTCAGTTGGGTAGATGTTTCAGATTTTCCTTAGAAATATTTAGTTATGAGACCAAACCTTTTTAGCTAACACAGTTGAGAACAGTCTCTCCTCATTGTTAGAGAGCTAACATGACAAGTGTACCTTGTTTCTTTCCTCTCTCTGGAAGATAGAGAAAATGTAGTAGTTTTTATGTGTCACATGGAGTTTTTTGCTTGTATTCTTACCCTGTCCCTCTTTTCTTCAGTGTTGCAGCCAGTTGTGATCTTGGTAGGTCACAGCATTGTTTGTAGCAGCCCAATCCGAATTTTTTCGTCGGTTTACTGGAGATAATCATCGATTTGCGGTGATAATCATCGTTTATAGTAGGAACTTCCGACGATAGAAATACTACCGTTTATTACCGGTAATTATAGGTATTTCCAGACGATGAAATGTTCGCCGACGATATTGACCGGTCTTTACAGTCTTATTCCTACCGTCATTCCAAGCATAGGGAAAAGACGATAAAAATAGTTTTTCAGATAATAATAACCGGTTTATCGTAAGATATCATCGGTTTATCGTAAGAAAAGGCGATAATTACCGGTTAATGCTGACGAAAATTAGCGCCGGTCAGACGATAAAATTCGGATTGGAAGGCACATTCTATTACATACTAGTGATGTCAGTCCCTTATCAAAGTGAAATTAAACTTTTTCTATTAAAATTTGTACATCATAACTTGAAATGAATACATACTTAAAATAATTTATATATTGTTGTTTTGCAGAAAGTGGACCAGAAGAAATTAGAAAAAGCAGAAGCTAAGCTGCGAGAAAAAAGAGAAAAGCGGAGCAATGAACAAAATTATCAGCCTCCTGCCATAGTCACCAATATGGCAACTGCTACACAGGTGTGTTTTGTGGTTCTCGGATTAATACCTGCTCAGATGCTGCTGGTAGATAATTGAATTTAAGTATGAATTAAATTAAGAGATCATTATGCCTTTACATTTATTTTCTTCTAGGTTCCTGGTCATTTGATTGCAACCTTGAAAACTTAACCCAATTATCCATAACCTAAACCAATATTATTTTTCAGTTGGTGGTTTGAATGCTCTTTTGCTCAAAGAAAGCTCAGTTCTCAGTGTAGCTGCAACAGTGTATGCTCTTGTTGATGTAGAATTCAGAATCTATATTTGTGTGCTAATGTTTCAGTGATTAAATTTGTTCATGAAATTTTGGTATTGATGTCACTCAACTAAACGGCCATAAAAGTCTAAATATGAACACATTTGAATTTTTGTGCGGCCATAACATTATCAGTAAAACTATTAACGTTTCGTTAATTGGGTCTAGAGAGTAGGATGTTTCAGGGTAATAAGAGGACGAGTTAGTGGGCATTTTTTTGCTGGTACCTGAATTGTAAGGCAGATGATGATACACTGTACCCTGCTGCCACGTGCAAGTTGTGCCTCTCACTGTACCCTGCTGCCACGTGCGAGTTGGTGCCTCTCACTGTACCCTGCTGCCACGTGCGAGTTGGTGCCTCTCACTGTACCCTGCTGCCACGTTCGAGTTGGTGCCTCTCACTGTACCCTGCTGCCACGTGCGAGTTGGTGCCTCTCACTGTACCCTTCTGTTAGTCCTCCCTAATCAAATTGTAGTGGGGGCCATTTTCCCCAATAAGATTGAAGAGGGAGTTAGTTCTCTGTCAGATGAAGGGAGCTAGGCAAGTCCCCATAATCAAATAGAAATAAAGGCTAGTCCTCCACGTAGAATTCAAATGAAGGCTAATTCTCCCAGCGAAATTGAAGTGAAGGCAGTTGGTAGTTTCCCTTCAGTCATCCAGTGGAGGAATGGAAAAAACGGTTCACCTTCACATCCAGGTTTTTGACAATGCATGCTTGAGCTGGCCTGGAAACACTGCTTGTGTTTGAGCTGGCCTGGAAACACTGCTGGTGTTTGAGCTGGCCAGGAAACACTGCTTGTGTTTGAGCTGGCCAGGAAACACTGCTTGTGTTTGAGCTGGCCTGGAAACACTGCTTGTGTTTGAGCTGGCCTGGAAAGAGTAATGCGAGTATAAAGACTGGAAGCTATGAACTCCTGTTCCACATTCACGACCAGCTGCCACTCGACCACGTGAGGGGTTGTCCCAGAGTTCTGTTCTGAATATAGACCTTACTAACCTGCCTGCAGGAGATCAGCAGGAAGGAGCGGGCCCTGGACGCAAAGGGCGGCAACAACACCAAGGACATCAGGATAGAAAACTTCGACGTGGCCTTTGGAGAAAGGTTAGTTTTCTGCCATAAAATCCTCGTTGTTATACTTTCCGGAGTACACTCCCTAGAGACAATAATTGAGATAGAGCACTGTGCATTGGCTCTCTGTAACTAAAAATAGGCTCAGTCGGCTGTGTACTCGGCATCAACATTTTGTTGTGTGATTGTTGCATGCAGTTGTGTGTTAGTAGTCCTCTACTCAAGTTTTGTCAGGCACAGCCAATTGTCTGGTATTTCACTACGGATTGATGCTTTCTTTTCCATTCAGCAACTTGGGATCATTGTCAAAATTGTAATCGTTCGTTTAAACTGATAATTTATTGCCCTTCAAGCGAATACTGTGCAAAACCTCAAAATTTCAGTTATTTGTCCAATTTACACAGAATCTATATTTTTATATGAGCCCCGTCTGTCTGTCCGTGTGTCACACTCTTCTAATCGATAGCTTTCATAGCAACAAGGATAAAGCTTAAGAAATACAAGAAATCATTCTATTGCATTATTTTTGTGGCAATTCAATTCCCTTTCACTTGCATTATGGTATCCAGAATACACAATCGGTTTATTTTTACAAATAGAAAATTGCTTTGGACCTTTTTCTGTTGAAATTCATCATGATGCTTTGATATTTTTAATTGATAATGCGAAAAGAAATGTTTTAACTTAGTTTGACCAGTAACCTGATTACCACTTAGTATAAGGCCAAAGATTTTGGAAATTGAGTTATTGTTTTCGGAATTGTGATTTTCTTGAAAATGGTTTTAAAAAGGTACCTTACTTATGGGCCACCCCTTATAATAGACGCTCTTACGGATTTAGATAAGATGAGATTTCGTAGGGTATACACGTATTGTAAGCATTGTATTGTGGATACCAAAGGCACATCCATCAATGGGGAAACTCTTTTGCAAAGCCCGCGTCCACTGGCAAATTAAAATGAAAAATTTAGTAAAAACCGTGATTTTTCACGTGTGGATCTAGTTCTTGTTTAAATAAGACCATGGTGCTATAAAATTATGCATTGCTCATTCTACTGACTTAGTTATGTGTGTGTGTGTGGATTTACGCTTAGAATCAGTTCACTAGAGAAAAAAAAATCAGGTTTTAGGTTATAGAAATAAATGAGCTTAATTTTCAACTAACACCCTGCCTAAGACTGACTAATGACTTAGTACAGCTCGGAAGATGCAATTATGTTCTCAAACCTTTGCTGTCAAATATGTTTCCTTTCGCGTTGATGCTTTTTATGATACTGTTAATATGTTAAGTGCACAGTGATGAAAACTATGTTCATTGGAAGCTGCTATGCTTCACAGACTCTTAGCTCTCATGTCAACTGAGCTCACGTGACCCTCTTTACTACCAGCACCCCAGCGCTCCTCAGGGCCCTTGTTACTACCAGCACCCCAGCGCTCCTCAGGGCCCTTGTTACTCCTCAGGGCCCTTGTTACTCCCAGGTCCCTTGTTACTCCCAGGTCCCTTGTTACTCCTCAGGGCCCTTGTT
>VCRD01008947.1:0-16086 GCA_006783055.1 Trinorchestia longiramus
CGCTGTTGACAGTAGCAGGGTTTCCAAGTGAACTTCCTCGTCGGTCTCTTCAGACACGTGCTAAAATTGTATGAAACATTCCTGGTTGCGAGCGAGTGATGATAAACACAGAGACAGTGACCGTTACGTGAAGCAATGGCAGATTGACCTTAGACAAATTTTCCTGATCCTACTTGAAACTTGTACATCTTAATTTATCATTATACCCCACACGAATATCATTAACTGTTGAGTAGCAGAATCTACAGTTTAGCATTGTTATGTTTGCAACTGCTACACAAGGTACGACAGTATCTCCGCGGTAAAACTGATATTACTCTCAAATACTTTAGTTTAAAACTCATCCTCCTTTTTCTAATTTACGTTAATATTTTTATATTGCATATCGATGAATTGAATGAGCATAGCCGAGAAATGGGAAGCTGCGAATTCCTTTTGAGAACAAAATTTCAAAATTGGTTTCATTACAGCTAAAATACGTTACACCGATTGCTTTGCCAAGTCCACTTAATTTAAAAAGCCTATAAACTGCAAAAAAACTGGCTCCCAGTGGGTTTCTCGGGAATTTAAGAAACATATTTTTACGATACTCGTAATCCAATCGGTAATATCTTAGGCCAAATGAGGACGACGTTCTTCATTTATATGCTGTACGACTGGCACAATCATCAACATCACAATTTCATAAACTTTCATTAACGTTTCTAGCTCAGGATTGATGGGGACGAGGTAGAACACCACGGATACAATCAGTCGCATGTGATCGGACGAGTAGGCAAGGGCTTTTTGAGCAAGTTGTGAGATGAACACATCTTTTCCAACACTCAAAAGGGACAACTGAAGATCTAAGAAGCTGCGTTCACTCAAGGTGCTCTTGCAGAAAGTCAAGGCTAGCAGCAGGAAGTCCAGTGCACCGAGGAAACTGTCATCGTCGAGGAGGGTGGAGCTGAGGAGAGAGACGAGTTGCACGGCGCTGTCTGCCACGGAGACTTGGTCGTGATCGCGAACTCTTCCTATATTTTCCCACGCTTGAATTATTTTATCACCCACTATCAAAATATCATCCACACTCTAGGATAACATTACTCTTTTGGTGATAATCAGGAGTATTGTTTTTCTATGTCGAGCAATGCGACTATTTTCTACACGACTTCACATAACAGACCTAGAAACATATTTTATGCAGCTCATTTTTTTTCTCTTGCTCTGGTAGTCGAGGGTTAAAAAATGGTGCTAGGTTCAAACTGAGCGATAGTAAAGGATGACTAATATATATCTTACATCATCAAATCCAATGGCAGAATCAGAGAGCAATGAGGATTACATGAATATTTAAATAACATAATCGGTAACTGTGATACCATATCAGTCAATGCTCATATATGAATTCTAGCATGTTCACATACAACTATTAGATACAATCATTACATCAGGAAAATAGCTGTATTGTTTTACAGAAAAACGTTAAAGGAAAGTTTCGCACCAGCTGAAAGTAATCTTTATTACAAAACTAGACAGGTCCTGTGAAAATTCCACAATTTAGATTTGACTAATTTGAAACTATTATAAAAAGGAATGCATTAAATATTTAAGAAGAATTATTGTGTTTTAAATGAATACTTTTGTTTAATATACACAGAACTTCCATTTTGTATCTGATCTACCGATAACATGGCCCAGATAATACCCGTTGAAATTCATTAGTTTGAAAGTGATAGAATTAAAGATGTATGAAATAAAATACATTTATTAGTTGTACCTGGGGTACTATAAAAATTTGAATATTTCTCATGAACATATAGAGAACGTCTATTCTGTACCGTATCTACCGATAACATGGCCGAGTAGGAGCAGAAAGCTAATAACGGGAAAAATTGACCAGTTTTTATTTATCTGGCGCCTGTCGTATCCACAATACAATGCTCGTAATACATGCATACCCGTTCTGATTTAAATTCAATAATTTTTCTTCACTAATAGATAGGATAATGGGACGGACGTATTTTTCAAGGTCCAACATATTAATAGTTCCATTACATTAAAACATAATTAGCACCTCTGTTAAAAACACTTGTGCACGTAAAGCTATTCCAACACTCACCAAATCTAGACATATGCACAACATATTTATAAAAATTCCTTAAATTGTTATATAGTCATAACATTTTTAAACGGAAAGTAAAATAAAACCCTTGATATAAAGTTGGCTCATCAGTCAAATGCCAAATTGAAGGTGAATCCAAATTATAACATCAAATTAGATAGTTAAATGTGTGTTGTGAAATCCGTAGAGTATTGCGTTCTGTCATAGATACTTAAATCTTTGATGTAAAGTCCGAAGACTTTATTGACCTAACAGATATTATTGATGGTAATAGGAGCATGCAATAGAAATATACTATTTGTTTGAACACTGTATGGTTCCCGTGGAAATTCCACGGTTTGAAGTGATAAAATTGGGGGTTTTCGATCCATCATTGCGTTATAGGTTTGATCAGATGTGACTGATTTTAAATTATTACATAGGCGAATGTCTTAAAGATTTACGACGAATTATCCTGTTTTAAGCGAATATTTTTCATGAATACATTCAGAACTTCCATTGAGTATCTTATCTACCGATAACATGCCCGTGTAGGAGTATGGAAGCTAATAACGGGGAAAATTAATTCATGTATAATAATTCAGAGGTTTTGGTGTCCACAATACAATGCCTTATAATGCACGCATACTTTACTTCTTATTGAAATACTTTAAATCGTTGTCATCAGTATTCCAATACCTCCTATATGAATCCAGAAGTTTCCATTTATAAGATGTACGTATTTTTCCATCTGCTTTCTTAAAACATTGAATCTTCTAAACTTCTAATACTAAGAATAAGAATGACCATCGTGTGTTTATATATTTATTTATTTATATATTGATATATGTATTTATTTACATGTTTCGTGTCACTTCCAAAAAAATTAGAGAGATCCAGAGCTTTATATACTGGAGTCCGTATCGTGGATCCCGAGTTCGGCGGGGTATTGCTCTATGATTCGGGTACATTGTACCCGAATATGACACAAATTGCAGAGTCAATTGCAGCAGTAGAAAACTAAGTGTCTTAGTTTTCACTAGGAATGTCATTAGAGAAATACTCAATTGAAACATTTGTCCTCTGGAAATATTTATAAAACTAAATATATTGCATTGCGTTCTCACATGTAATTTTATTTAATATCTTTCCAACAGTATTTGACATCGTTTTTGAGGGCACGGGTATTATCACAAAATCTCTTCTGTCATTTTTGACGGCTGGGTACGCTAGTGTACAACGAACATTCTATTCTTTTGGAGAGTGTTCTCCATAGTAATTAGATTAAAGTTACTGCCTTGCAATTATATTTTTCTCTTTATGCAATGGAACGTCAACCACATGCATCAAGTAACCGATGGAGTTATAAATGAACGACATGGGGAGCAAATTTTACAAGCAATTTTGACACAGTCATCCAACTGTTTGTTAACGATTTTACTGGGCGACCGACCAATCCTGCAGCCTTCCTAGATTCTACATCTTCCACTTCTACCTCAATTTCTTCAGTGGTCTAGTTATAATTTTATTTTTTTATGCATTAATATAAATTTTTTGTAGCTGAATTCAATTAATTTAAACACTGGGAGGCAAATCCTTGAAAAATGATGTATAGAAAAGTTAGAGTAGCTTTCTTTCAATTCGTCTAGATGCAATTTGCTAATAAGTTTTTATTAGGATGTACAATAAAAATTATTTTTAGAGTATATATTCGTCCATATTCCTTCTTCAATGCCCTGAACGTTACATGGATGTCGTCACATTTATGAGAATAATGCAAACATTGTAAGTTACTCATCATATTGAAACAACTGCAGGACATCTTTTTGAGACGTTTCAAGTTTTTTGTATGGGTATCAATTTGTTGCATTTTATTGAAATCTCAACAGCAAACTTTTGCTTTGTGTAGGAAATAGGAACTGATAGAAGAACGTATTGAGATTACAGTTAATTAACAGTGTAGAAGTTTTGATTCTTTAATGTTATATTTATGTCTAAATCTAAACAGTTACAGTTAGATACACCAAACTCGACTTTTACTGAACTTATCCAGTTGAAATTATCTTCACATGATACGAGTCTATTGTTAACTTGGTGCAATCTAGAAAATAAATTACCCTTATATTTTAGATGTTTTTTCAAGGGCAATTTTTTAATTTTGGAGAATGATTTGCAAGAGTATCGAGAGACTTTTTGAAATGAAACATCATTACCAGGACAGATCATAAAAGCCTGGTTCCCATTACAATGCAGCAATGTATTGTATTGTTATCGAACGAAATATTCAATAGCAGTGAAATTACAAAATTTTAAAACGTATTGCGTACAGCGCATTAGCGTGCTCAGCTTTCATTAATAGAATACATTATTCTTAAAGGTCTCAGTACTTGTAGCATGTCTCTCTGACATTGACAAATCGTGGTAATGATAGGTTAATATACCAAAGACAAAACTGTTCACTTTATGCTTCTTTCTTTGCTACAGTGTTTGCGGTTACCACTTCACTGCATCGCAAATTACAGGCTTGGAATTATCAATTTCATTCATTCCGATTCTGTTCTTTTACTCAGTCCTCGAGTAGAGTAATTTGTCCATGCATTTTTGCAAAACACTTCTGTGGCTTTTGAACTTGAAGTTAATGTTCAGTTGTTCATTCAAAATTGCAAGGCTAAGCGCTCTATTATTTAACTAACTGTAGAGTCAAAGCAAAATTAGCAGTTAAATTTTCTTGTTGTCTATGCCTATCGATCTCATAATTAGATTCACACGATTGTCTTCCTACATCCCAAGGACTTTTACTAGTCTAGGGGTTCCTTACTCATACGTTTATCTATCGATTTAAAAAGTTTAAAATGAATATACCTAGAGAGTACGTTGTACTTACTTTATGTGTTTCCATAATGAATTCACAGTCTTTAAGTCCATTTTTACAAGAAATGATTTTCATACTGCTGTTACTTTTCAATCATGCAATGTAGTTAGTTAAATTTCCACGTTCCAACTCCTACTTCTTGCACTAATACGAACGATATCCACATAGTTGCATTTATTTCAGTAGCATCCTCTCGAGAATTTTTTGAAGTTCCTTTTATGTTATTCTGACCAACGAAAGTACAATATGCTTATGTTTTTATTTTAATGATTTACTTCCATTAAATGTGTGCACTTATAAAAATTAGAATATTTTAGAATGTGACTCTTTGGGAGCTTGTTGCTGCCTAGCAACGCTCACCACTAACATGCTGGAAACAATTGATGAGGCTCTGAGGTCTAATATTATTCTGTAATTATCAACTTGACCTCAGAAACATATCAACTAAAAAGTTTTTTATCCTGCTAGTAATATATAAGTATCATGTAAAGCCTATCTCTTCAGATATAGGGCTGAAATATCAGCCCACATTGCAATGCTATTTTAATGAGAATCTGAGCTCACATGTGAGCAAGGTGTCCTATTATATGAATTTAAAAGGAGTTTAATATGTGAAATAGGAGATTATTTATTTGTGATATGAGACATAAATGTATGTTTTATTTTTAAAAGTCTTATATCATATGTCTTGCAAGACTCCAACTGAAATTAGATAAGATTTATGTCATACTCGTACAAGCTGCAGCAACAGATTTTTTTTCCAAAGCAAAGCGACGTGAAAAAAGGAAGTTGTGTTGCCACACCCTGTAAAACTTTTAAAAAGTTACACAAGTTTAAATACACGAAACAGCATTATATGAATGCATGCAAAAGAAGCAACTAGCGCACAGTAAGATGTGTATAAATACATACTTACAGAAAAACATGTGATTCAAATCAAAATGCACTCATGCTGTTAGAATAAATTGCAATAGCTTCACTAAATGTATTCTCAATACATCAATACATGATTTCTATTGTGAGAAAATTAATTCTACTTGTAGTAATTATATAACGCATTGAGTTACTCTTTAAGTCATATTAATTAGAAAGTCTCTAAGGATTTACTGTGAGTGATTTTTAGCTTTTTATTAACAGTTGTTTTTTTCCTGGATAGAGTCAATTACCATTAGTAACATCCTTGGGATTCAATGCTAAGTATTAATGAATTTTTTTCTTACGTTGTTCATAAAAGCCATGTTTTGACAATTTGACTCACCATATTTAGCAAATTATAAAAATTTCTGTTACTCCCATGTAATAAGAATTGCGACTTATTCTAAATGCAAACGATGGGCTAACTGAAAATCAAGTTCAAGTAATAATGTTCATTTTGGAAGCTCGTATTGAAATATCATTAACTAAAATCACCTAACTAATTATCCAACTTCTGAAATCGTGTTGTAAGAAAATAATGTCGTTGAATCATAAATTTGCTTCGTGAAGATAATTTCACGTAATAGATGAACGTACAATTGAAAGAATGAAATTTCAGATTGACAAAATTTCGGAATTAAAACTTACTCTTTGATGTTTCCTATGAAAGCAAGAATTTTAACTTAAGAGTGAAACTAGTCGAATATCATTTCATTGTAAGTGCCATTCAGTGGGAATCCGTCTTGAGTCAATTTACTAATATCGTGGCAGACAGACGTTATTGGCGTCCATACTTCAATTTTATAATTCCCAATAATTGTTGGGCGTCCTATTCGTTTGAAGCAGGAACTCGACATTGCCAAGCATTACTTCGCTTTCAATGTTCTTCACATTGATTTCTCTTCTAACAAGTGACCTGACATCTAGAACATTGAGGTAAATTCGTTTTCCTTTTTGTGTTAAGGAATGACTTAGGTCTTCGTGATTTTATTCATAACAAAAAGTGGGGCAACTAGTTGTGGAAGCAATTGTATTGTTTCATATGAGATTACTGTGTATTGATGAAATAGATCTATGAGCTAATTCTGTAAACTAACAATTCCACATTCTTCGTAACTCTAGACATGTGTATGTATGCTTGCAGTGTGTTTGCGTCACTGAAATACTTGTGAGGGATTAAGGTGTGAGCACGTCGCTGAAATATCTATGTATAATTGAGGTGTATTTGCGTGATTGATGCCTTTACGTTAGATGGTATGGGACTTGAGTATCAACTCATGAATGGACCAAACAGCTCGTTCTATTGCCATATTTAATTATATTTTATTCTAATAATTCAGCATACAGATTTTTAAGATAATTCATGCCCAGCGGCTGATTGTACAGTCTTCCTCCAGAATACATCGCAATTTCCCAGTTTAATAATATTTGGCCGCTATACAATGATGTGACTTCATTGTGTTATTATATTTTGAGTAAATATTGTTATAATGTTGTTTCAAGTAATTTCTTTTAAATTACTTTTACTCTGAAGGCACAGAGTAAGTATACTTTTGTATTCCGCATACAGTTATTTCATTAATGTTTAAAGTTTTGCGTGAAAAATTTTGCTACGACTGGGACTCTCGTAGGTTTACACATTGCACCAGGGCTAAAGGTCACAGAAATAAAAGTAGGCAAAACATGTATGGGCTGTTCAAAAACACTCGTTTTCTATTGACTGAGGATTCAATCGTTGCTGGAAATTTGCACCGTTGGTTCCTCATTTATTGGGACGTCCATATATCTAGGTTTTAAATATGCCTTAAAGAGCAGGAACCAGCTGTTAGCTACGTCTTTTCGTTCCGGTACGAATAGTATAGCGTGACATCTAAAAAATTGCACATATTGCTAGCCAATGATCCATCAACGACTGCTGTGCCTCAGGACTGCAATAGAAGCTCGATTGTTGAGACATTTGCCACTTTCTCTTTCAATTCACACCATACAGAATTGTTTTTTTTAAGACATTACATTACTTTATAATAAAAGTAACGTTGCTTCAGTTCACCGTTCACCAAAAAAGTTTCTGCAAAATTGCCTGTAGTTGATTATAAAGTGTATTTTCTCACAGCAGTGTGACACTTCAGATAAACGGTGACAGCTATTAATTTTCATAACATAATCTCAGTCGGTATCTACCTTTGCTTACACTATTTGAATTCACAGAGATGATACATCTATGCAAGTTTTCAAAAAATAGACATAATTGATCAACAAGACGAGATATTATCAAGTTGCTACTATAAATATAATTTAAAGGAAATTCAACTTATTCAGATATTTCTTTCCAAGTCATATGAAATGTTGAACTTTTCAACATTGGTTGTGTTACAGAAAGCAAGCAAGCAAAAAATACAAAATTTTTGAATCAATGTTTTATGGAATGATAATTATGATAATTGATATTATTATCAATATTGATAATGATAATGATAATCCATTACGATTAATTTTCGGACCCAACCATACCCGACTTTTATTTATGGGGATACCTTAAAGGAAAAGTTTACATTAATAAACCTACCACAATCGCTCAATTATAGAGAAACATCCAAGAGGAAATCAGGCAAATTAACGGCAACACATTAACGAAGGTTACAGAAAAATTTAAAAAAGGTTAGAAATGTGCTGTCGTGAAAACGGACGTCATTTAACAGAGATTGTTTTCCACACTTGGATGTTATTTCTCAGTAAAATTCATAAATCTAATAAATGTTTTGACATAAGGTTTAATGTTCTATCCCAAATAGTTTTTGATTTATAAATAGTCTTTGATGGGGCATCCTTTCTGGCCCACCCTGTACGACTCATTCCGAAAATTATTCGTGATGAATTATCAATCAATTAATAATCATAACATATTATTCTCAGGAAATTGTAATCAGTGAATGAGTAGCAGAACACAGTGTTTGATGATCCCCTCATAATTATTTTTTGAGAAGTAAAGTGGTCTGTTTTAATGATAAGTCGTTTCCTCATCAATAATGAACTCGAAATAAATAACGTCTGTTTTGCTCAGTGACATTAAAACGTGTGAAAGATATGCGAACACTATAATTTGTAGAGTTTTCATTTTGTATAGCTGAGTATATGTACACTGAATAATATAAAAAAGACTTATTTAGGTTAAAATTAGTACATAGTTAAAATTTAATTACACATTTAGGTTTTTAAACCCATATTCTACGAGTTACACCCCATCAAGAGTTGTAACTGAACTGATGTTATAAGAAATTTTTTTGTAATTTCTATTAAAATTATTATTAAAAGTGCCTTAAGACAAACTACCGTCTAATTCACCGAAATAAAAATATCCGGAGGCTGATTAAGGAATAGACTTGCTAAAGCATGTGAGACCTATTTTATTAAAGAGGATTTCATGTGTGAATTGTACATTGTACTAAGTTTGTAGATAATAACTTTGCAGTTACGTTATTCAGCTAGTAGATCTTTGAACCAAGGAAAATAACTCCATCACATAGATAACAATCATATTTCAACGTAAATGCTGTAACTAGAGCTGAGTGTATTCTTGAATATTCAGTCGCATGAGATACGAGATTTCCTCAATGACATTTATTCATTCATTTCACTTAGCTGAAAATGTTCTTGGGATTCCAACTGATGAAGAAACACAATTAAATTTCCATGAAGCACTATTTTTGCAGCTCACTGCTATGAAAGGGCCGACTCACAATTAAGTAAGCTTCACTTTTTCTTCAGCATTGCCATCATTTCATGAAGTACGCGCTGCTTTTGCAACACGACTAATCAGGCTACTCCTTACTAGCAATACACTGCATTTCGCTGCCACGTTCATTGTTACAAAGGTCGAGGCTTGAGCCTCGCGTGTCCTCTGGAGGTACTGAAGTCTGGCCTCCAATCACTCTAATAGAGCACACACGCCCTGTTCTCCCCGACAACAAACAGCAGACAAGCGTTGTTGGCTGGCGCGAGTAAATAGCTGGTTGGCAGGGGAGGTTCACGTGGCCAAATGATTGCTAACATTAGGGGGTCAAAAATAACAGTTGCAGGAATGGATACTCCTGAGTGAAATTTAATAAGAAAAACAATAGTTGAATGGACTTCATTCTGAGTTTTATTAGTTAGTTGATTCTGACTATTGGTTAGAAGTAAATGTAAATATGTTAGAACGTATATCGCATAATTTGTTATCAAAATTATTTCAAAATGCAAACACTATGGTAAAAATGATTGAAATAATCACAAATTTATCCTTCTAACTAATGAAATGCCAACAGGGTGGGCAAATACCTCGTCAATGGGGTATTTTTTTCCAGAGATAGATGTTCTTATGCGTGGTGGAGCTTTTCTCGTAAGTTTAAAGCACCTGAATGTCGGACCAGGAACCTGAAACCGAGTACCTGCTAGCGTACGACTCTCATTATTTAGAGCCCAACGCTACGGACTAGCCACGAACACATCGACAGATCGATTGGCACCGTTCTGTGGCACCGCTGCGAGCTGCAGCCTCGTGCCCAGTTTATCATGAAGATGCATTTTAAGTTACTGTTGATCTGTATGAACGGTTACGACTGTCGATAGGCCGTTTCCGTGACAATCTTATGCATTTCAATTTGCCCGCTCAATGCAGAGAAAACAAGACCGATACGCGTGGCTAAGTTCACAGCTTCAACTGTACGGTTACTATCACGCCCCACATCATCTTAACTAACCTTATGCACCTAAAATTCAGTTGAATTTTTCGAACTGAATCCAACTCAAGCTAATCTAACAAAAACTGTGATCTGCATCTGTGCTGTTCCATGACAAATCTCGAGTTAACTGAAAACGATGATAGCTGAACATGGGGAGAGGGTTTGATGTCTGAATCTATTTTCCTTTGACACATGACAGCTCATAGAGGAAAATATGGGAGACTTTACAGCAATTAAGCGAAAATTTAGATAATGCCCGGGAAAGAATTATACAAAATAATGAGTTTTACGTTTCAAATCTAGGTAAAATGAACTCATTTTGAAGACCAGAATATTATTCATTAATTCAGAAGCAAAATTGAGGTATGATGATAAATATTGTACGTAAAACATGAATGTCGTGCATTACGTTAGCTGTCCCACAGTCGATCTAGTTATTGACGATGATATTTTAGTGCCTATTATAATCCTAGTCAAGCCCAGATCTGCCAGATGCTTGCTACTATGAGACTGTAGTTAACACTTTGCGATCTTCCTGGCTCGTTTTGGACAGCTGCTCAAAGAGTTTACATACAGTCGGGTATGATTGCTGTCGCATTCTTATCACCGTTTATAACTTTTTCGATATGATATCGTAAAGGCTCTACGATCAAAGCATTCAGAAATAACACATAATAAATTAATTCTTCTAGTTTCATAATTAATTTTTTGTATCATTTCCCGAGCACTAACACAAGTTTGTTACCAGAACTCCAATTAAGTTCATAAGCTGATCAGATTTCCTATGATCGTTAAACTTCAGAAAATAATTTTTTATAAATTAGTGATAGACATTATAAAATTTAACTTCACCAATGTGCCAAAACATGGTTTAAATAAAAGTAAACGAATTAGAGTTTACGGTACAAAGGGCTGGTGGCGCTGTTTTCACCTATTGGTGCATGCAAACTACACGGCATTCAAATAACAATTGTGCTAGCATGCACAACCCAGTAATTTGTTCTTTCATGCCTATCGTTGTTTAGTAGTGATGAATTTTTCTGATCTACTCTCAAATTTCTGACGACCATTTAGACGCAATCAAACGTATAAACTAAAATGAGCTTCTCGGCATAAGGCATCAATAGTTATACAATATAGCTCACAAAGTTACCTCGTCTTAGGTATTACAGCAGTACGAAAAAACAAACTGCGTAGTATATACTGCTTCTCGGAAAGGTAGGATGTAAAATACGCTCCGTTTTTGAGGACGATATTCTTCCCCAGTCGCGTAAACGGCAATCGATTACTTCAATTAAATATCAGGTCTTCTGATAAGAGGCAGGCAAGCCCACAGAGGCTATGGTTATCTGAAGGAACAACGCTTTCATGAGCTTATTGTGCGCACTTAATTAATGGTTCTTGCAACAACTGCGCAACACAGGGGTCCTAAAATTGATGGTCTACTTCACGATGCAGATACGATGCGCGGACAGGTAACATTTGGGTATCAGCGTCACAGAATTTAACATTGTTTTTTTAACAAAACACAATTAGACTGAGACATGAAAAGAGAACAATATGATATCGCAGGAGTAATACTTAATCTAACATTAATTATATAGATCCAACATTATTTCACATAAATCTCATTAATCCGATCTATATAAGCTTGTTAACAAGATTTAGTGAACACATTTCATTTGGTAAATGAGAGTTTAAAAAACTGTAAAGATCTTACCATTGGAGTACCATGGTTTCAAAATTGAATTAATAAGAAACTTTGCTCAAATGACCTGAGCGATTAAAACCTTAAAATAAGGGGAAAAGCAAATTCTATGCTGGAAAAGTGAAACTTGTTTTTCTAGGTTTCATCTGTTGTTAGGAGACTCATTTGTTAGCAGCTTTTCCCTCACTGTCATTAGTGCCATTAGTGTTAGTGGTCAGAGGCAATCATTGACGCAAAAAATAAGGTTGAACATAACAATGATGGATGTAGAAGACGAGAATCATATAATTATTCTATACATAACGATCCAGAATATAAGGGAATAGAAGAAACAACTGTGTATTAGTTGTCTACGAATGAGGCAGCCAAAACTTGTATGAGGTTGAGAATGAATTCGAGGTGACTGTCGCTTCAGGAACGAGAAGGCCAATTTCTCTACTGTAGAGAAATCAGCAGCATGAATGTTACATGCTATTTCTAGAACTTTTTCACTGATACCCATTTTAGTCAAGGGCGATGTTATCGCCCCATATACCCCTACGAAACTTAGTGTCGATTTCATTCTAGTGTTGCTCATCAAAATACATTATTCCACCATTGTTTATTTAATTTATCATCTAATAGCATATCGATTATTCACAAAGCTGCAATGTAACTGATGCTTGGAAACTAATTGTTGCAGAGATTGTCCTTTCCGTTATTTCCTTTCCGTTACACGATAAGCAGAGAGAGACCTATTGCAACGCCTGCCAGTGGAAGCAAATTTGTATTGAAAATTTCAAAATATTCTCGAATATTGGTGAACTAAACAGAGCTGGAAACGTGCTGCGCCTTACACAGAACTTCATGTGGAATTTGGTCTTCTCATGCTGAGAGCGCATTGGAA
Source organism: Trinorchestia longiramus (assembly GCA_006783055.1). Taxonomy (NCBI): domain Eukaryota; kingdom Metazoa; phylum Arthropoda; class Malacostraca; order Amphipoda; family Talitridae; genus Trinorchestia; species Trinorchestia longiramus. The sequence continues at coordinate 13,186 of VCRD01008947.1, forward strand.
ATGAAATATTTATGCCCATATTTTGAAGTCCTAGATTACGAATACATAATACACGTAGGAGCAACACTTTGTGACCTCTTGTCCTACAGCTGGTGAGCCTGAAGCTGAGAAAGCGTTTTGAGAAGACGTCAAGACCTGCCGTACCGCAGTCCGTTTAGTGGACGTTCGGTTTTTAACTCGAACCGACCTATTTCTGCTAACAAATCACGCGCAACTTGCACCTGGGCTAAATTAAAACCAAAAAGGGAAATTATCGATTATCGATGTTTGGAACTAAAAGTATTGGAGATACTGATGAACTGATAAAGCAGGGAAATAATATCGGGTAAGCGATAACTCAATATCGTTATCGCGATTGTTTATCACGATAACATCCACCTATGCATGTTAATACTTTGGGCCACGGGAGTTTCCCATGAACAATCATAAGCTCTTTATTTATCAGGTTTGAAGCCAATTTTTTAAAAGTACAATGTGAAATTATTGTAAGATTTGTTTCTTTACTAATGAATTATTTCAAAATAAGATTTTGTGGGGTTCTGAGAGCCTCTAGTACTGAACTTTGATTACTTCTGCAACCATGAACAAAATTGGGAAAGTTTTATTAGACTGTCTCATGGGATTGCAATTTTTTATTTATATGATGACACACATTAGCGTGTGTTACAATGATAAATGATTTGACGTACAAAATAAAGGTGTAACAAGTGTGTATGGATAAATGAAGCCGTTTTTACGACTTAGCACAGAGTGACGCAACATAACTTCCCTTTAGATCAAACTAATGGCAAGTTCTTTCCAGAAAACTTTTTGGAGCAATGTATTGTCTTGTATACTATTGTGTTGCAGATAATAATCGTTTCTCATAAAATTCAATTCATTCAACACTATTAAAAGTTTTCTTTTGTCCTTAAGCTTCGATGTTTTCTTTAAATACACACAAGAGAAAATTTTATACCTAAGACATCACAATACGTCGCATCGTGGTTTATAACGTAACAAATACGTATCTCACAGTTACACTGAAACATAAGTTAGCAATACGTCTACCTTGACTAGGGTTGTTTATCACCGACGCCTGATGGCAGTAATGATGCTGTACGAAAAACAAGTTTCAATAGTACGGTGCAAATAACTTACAAATTTACCTCTTGCGGAAATCACCAGTCTGTTTGCGAAAATATTTATCGAAATCGGTTGCAATTATTTTATTTGATTCGTAGAGAGGAAATGACTTTGGTGCATATAATTTCGACCTAAAGCATTCCACTCGAATCAGAGCCTTTTTTCATAACTCCGCTGTATATTACTAGTCCAACTGACCTCGTTGTTCTTAAATATTATATTAGCAGCAATAAATCGGAGGCTAATTGAGAACTATTTTAAAATCTTATGCTTGTAATTCGAAATTTATTACCGCACTTATGCTTCTACTTTCTGAACTTATATATCAGTGTTTTTCGCGGCCCTATTCACTCCATTTATTGTCTAAAGTACGAATGGCATCTCAATTACTAAATTATTAACTTTTTAACTAAGCTCTACTCAGCATTGTTTTTATACCCTTGAATCACCTACTGCTGAAATATCCAACCCGACATGACTCTAAGGACATGTTCCTCTGTTTACACTGCCAATTTTTCACTTCGTAAGCTCTTTATTTCGCTCCCTTGCAACTCATTCACTTCAAAGCTTCTTTCAAAGCTCTTCAAGTCTGGCCTCCACAATTCAATCGTATATCCATTTCGTCCTCTGTTTGTTCATTGTCAGCTACACATGGACTTTAGAACTCGAATTCTAATACAAAATGCTTTTCAGTTAGTTCGTGCATGAGTCATAACTTCTATGAAAATGGACTCAGAATACTAACATGACCACAGGAACATGTAGTCTTCACCTGTTAACGTACATGAACTAATTAAACAGCACAAACTAAAAATTATTGAACAGTATTCATTAATTTTATTGTTTTGCAGACTAGTCATTCGTGTTTTTGTCCTTGATTTCGTATTTCAAAATTCATCAAAAGCTGAACAAAAAAACTTTGTTGCATTTTTAAATCAGAGTCCAGAAAATAACTTGGACCTTTGAGTTGAGGGCTCGTAAAGAACAAAAAAGTACTTCCCAGAGTAAGGCCTCTTAATTACAGCGCTTATGAGCTCAGTCATGGGATGACACTCCAAAAAGTTGAACGTGATAAATCTGTTGGAAGTGCTCGTTCAGTGTCGCTTCTTCTCTACAGTTTACGTAATGATTTCACGGGCAGAAAAAGTACTCCATTAATTGTCCCAGCAAGTCTGTCTTTGCGTAATGGACAAAAATTTTCTAGTAGGCGATGTCGTATTAGAATTTGTACAAAAGTACGGAATTAATAATAAATATTACTCAAGCTTATATGTAATGAATATCGGATATAGAATTTTCTTGTATCATATAGAATTAAGTAAATCATGAATGAATGAATGAATTATACCTCAGAGAGGAAAATAGATGCAGCTTTTTGAGACAAAAATTGTACGTGAACTTGAGCCTTGTTTAAGTTCATATCAATAACATATATGATAGAACATCCGTTAGAATGCTGCTCTGTGAAATTGCAGATGAATGATATGGTGAATTGAGATGCTTTATTTAAAGCTTTCAAATTCGTATGCTGATCGTTATTGAATAATTACTTTTTCTCTTGAGGTTGAAATATTACTCAAATTTTTTATAACAGGTAAACTACAGTACGATTTTGCATGCAAAAAATTTGTGTTACAAGAATAGAAAGCAACTCGTCGTGAAGCCTTGAAAGTACATGCATCAACTTTTTTCCCGTTAAAATTGCCGCAACTTGGAACCAGCTGCCAGAAAACATAGTTTCTGCTAGCACTGTAAACACATTCAAAAATCGTCTCG
>VCRD01008948.1:0-16083 GCA_006783055.1 Trinorchestia longiramus
AACTATGTCGGCAGCGGGATTCGAACCCGGGTCTTTCCGCTCGCAAGCAGATTCGCTCACCAGTCGACCAAGCTAGTGATAGAATGACTTCTTGTATTTCTTAAGCTTTATCCTTGTTGCTATCAAAGATATCGATAAGAAGAGTGTGACAGACGGACAGACGGACGCGGCTCTGATTATAGTATAGATTTCAAATTAGTTACACCTAAATCGTGGAATTTCCACGGGAACTGTCTTGTGTTCAATATACAGTATCGTCCATAATTAAGGAACAAGTGATTAAACTTCCTAATTTTGTAAATAGTTAATAATTTTTTCTGAAATTTTAACTGAATGTAGACATAACGTAACTGAACTATTTTGTGAATTCGCAGGTGACTTGTAATAATACAATAAAAGTTATTGATGATTTTATTATTTGTAGGTGTCCCAAATTATGGAACATAATAACGTTTATAAGTAAGAATGATTGCAAAACAGAACACAACGGTTTTTATTCTAATATATGATGCTGTGACCTTTGTTTTCAATCGCTGCAGCGCATCTACGCCCACAGGATTTCAGCAAATCTTGACATTGGGCAACTGTAATCTTGGCCCATTCCTCTTGTTATTTCAGCCACAAATCTTCAACGTGTGCTGGATTTCTTGCCATAACATTTTGTCCTAGCGCTTTTCATAGGTTTTCTATTGGATTCAGGTCTGGACTCTGAGCAGGCCAGTTCATAACCTCTACTCCTTGATCATTTAGATAATTCATAACCTTCTTTGCCTTGTGGCTGGGAGCATTATCCTACATAAATATAGGATTCTTAAATCCAGAATTCTATAATACTGGTAAACATGTTGTTGTAATACGTTCATGTACACAGCGGCATTAACTTTAGTGTTTAAACGTACAAGGGGTGATGTGCCCTGGCCAGATATAATACCGAATACCATCCCGCTGCCTACACCAAACTTCACAGTTTTTTTATACAGTTTGAATTTAAACTTTAATCAATTCTTTTTCTTACAAACTGTTTACCATCACTGCCAATCACATTAGATTTAGATTCATCACTGAAAAATACTTTTTGCCAATCGCCTTCTGAACAAATGACATGCTTTTTAGCAAATTCCAATCTTGCTGCCTGGTTCTTTCTACTTTATCACTGGTTTTTCCGAGGAGATCTTGCATAAAAACCTATTTCATGCAATCGTCTGAACACAGTTTGTCGTGAAACATTTGTGTCACCTTCAATTTGGCGAGAAATTTTACCAGCAGTCAGAAAACGGTCTTTCAGTGATGGACGTTGCATATCTTTGACCTCTCTTGGTGTAGTTTTCCTTGTCTATCCGGCTTCTTTGTATCAGTTAGCCTACCAGTTTCATTATACAGTTTCAGAATTCGACTCACAACACTTTTAAAAAGCTTCACCAGTTTACCAATTTGTTCAATTGTCTAATTTTTCTAGCGTAATTTAACAATTTTTGAGTTAACAGCAGCATCAATTTTCATTCGTTTGGCCAAGGTTACAATTGCTGCAGTGATGTTGAGGGATGTTTATCTTCGTTATCTCTGTTTTCATTTCTAAGAAAACTGCTCTTTCTACAATTTTAACACATTTTTTGATTTTATGTTCCTTAATTTTGGACACCTAAAATTAATAAAATCATCAATAACTTTTATTGTAATGATTTAGGTAACCTAAAATTTTACAAAATAGCTCAATTATGAAATGTCTACATTCAGCTAAAATTTTAGAAAAATTGATTCACAAGTTTTCAAAATTTGGAAGTTTAATTATTTGTTCCTTAATTATGGACGGTACTGTACCAGCTGAAGCTGATCATGTTCAATATACCAGCTGAAGCTGATCATGTTCAATATACCATATGAAGCTGATCATGTTCAATATACCAGCTTAGGCCAATCATGTTCTAGGTATCAATTAAATTTGTTATCAAGCTCAAAAAACTACTTGTAATTCCATTATATAATAAAACACAGTTTTTGCTTGCTTGCTTGGTCCGTCTCTCTGTCGCGCTCTTAAAGATTTAGATAGGCGAAAATTTGGTAGGGTATACATGTATTGTAAGCATTGTATTGTGGATACCAAAGGCATATCCTTCAATGTGGAAACTCCTTCGCAAAGCCCGCGTCCACTGGCAAATCAAAAGAAAAATTCAGTAAAAAACACCAGAATTTTTACGTGTGGGTCTACTAGTACAGGGAGTCTTTGGGTTACGAACGAGTTCCGTTCCTACGGACGTTTGTAAGCCGGTTTGGTACGTAAATTGGAACTTAGCCCTATACGTCACGAAAATATATACTTACATAAGAAAATAATACTAACTAAGGATAAGAACATGTACATAAATATAATATTAACAAAATATAGTGTTCTGACTGATAGCTGGAGAGACAGGTTCGAACTCTTAACATGTTCGAGCATTCGTTCTTTGTCTATTACGATCGCACCGACCGTCGAACGGCTCAAGTTCAAAGCTTCACCAATGATCGTCAGCGTTTCTCCCTCCTCAGAGCGCTTAAAAATGTCCAATTTAAGTTCCAGAGTGATGGCTTTCCCTTTCCTTCAATGCACCACTAGCCCTTGCATCAGCATAACTTTTAGGAGCCGTGAATAAAGTTAAAACAAGGGTGAAAAGGGGAAAACTACGGCGCGTGATGACAACGAAAGCCACTATCCAATACGGCGTACTGGGTGAACATCTTCCTCGTTTATGCACCGCGTTACCGAGCCAGCAAAACAACTAGTACTGCGCTCGGTTCGCAAGCTACGAACGGATCGCCTTTACATGTGTCCTGCGATTGCCTAGCCGGTGCAAATCATTTCTTTGTACAAATAGTCCCTAGAAAGCTTTTAAAAAATTCCAGAACCTATCCAGAGTGATCCACCGGTGCGTCACTATGCAGGAAATGTGTTAAAGTGGAACATGAATTAATAGGATTTATGGGCGCTCGTTGGTAGCAGCGAGTTGTCGTAAGTCGAAATGCCTCTAAACCGGGGACTCCCAGTACATACATACGGAGCTGCTCCAAATTTCACCACATCCCGGCAAGAAAGAAGTCTTGACCTGCGGTTCAGTACCTGAAAAAATCGTCACCACTAACTCTCTCTCACTAACTTTTCCTAACGTCAAAGGTAACACGTGTACCTACTGTACGGTGATCACATACATATGGATGGGGGACATATCACGTGCATGGGGATAGGGGACATATCACGTGCATGGGGGTAGGGGTGGAGGAATGGGAAGAGACGGTGTACGGGTGCGCTATCACCCCTCCTTTGAAGAAACTCGAGATGCATGAAATGATTGACTCTCTGGGGAGATTTAAAATTCTTAATTGAAACTTAATATGAGTTTTTTCGCTCAGGTAAATATTTTTGTTCGCTTGAATAATTTTGTGGAGATGAATATTGTACCCCGCTTGAGTATTTCTGTATATCTGAACACTTTTGTTTGCTTAAATATTGCTCCTCGCTTGAATATTTATGTTAGCTTCCCTTCAATATTATACTTTTGCTCGCTTAAATATTTTAGATCTTTGGACCCTTTTTATTCCCTTAAATATTTATGCTCGCTTGCGTACCCTGTTCCCTTTAGTATACTCGGCCCTTAAATATTTTTGTTTTCCTGATTATTTTTACTCTATTGAATATTTTTGTACATTAAAATATTTTTGTTGATTTGAGTAACTTTCTTCCCGTCAAATATTTTTGCTTGCTTGAAAATATCTCCTTCAGAAATAACCTTAGCATACCTTCAACAACAGACGCGTGACTTAAAAACAAATAACTGATACTACAATACCAATACACTAGTATTCCATCACGGCTCCGAAATCCCTTTACATCTATTCAAATAAGTGAATTATTCTTTTCGATTTCTTTATGACCTACAGAGTATTTGAAAATCAGGATTTTTTTAACTTAATGTGCCCTATCACAAAGTAGATATGAACATTTGCAACCAAGGAAACCCTTGTTCATAAACTTAATCCAAAATTTAACATCGAAATTTTCTTAGATGAACTCGTGTCACACCATGATTAAAAATCTTCATGCACAAGTTAGCCCGTGGAATGAGATCCTAGAATTTGTCATGCTAAATTTTCTGAATAAGTAGAGTCTAAAAATGTTCATAAGAAAGTAAGTCGTGGCAGAGAGAACGACATGAGAGACTTCAGCTGTTCATGCTTCTCGACCACGTGAGGCAAGACTAAGTCACGCGATCCTTATCATTCATGTAAGTTGGAGCAGATGGCGAAGTGGAGGCTATTTTGCTTGAAAAATATCTACATCATGTGATGTTCGGAATGATAAGGATGCAAAGCTTCGTATCACGTGATGTACGAAATTATGAGGATGCAAGGCTTTGCATCATGTGATATTCGGAATGATGAGGATGCAAAGCTTTGCATCATGTGACGTTCGGAATGATGAAGATGCAAACGATGAAACTGGCTTCAGAAAATTGTTTCAGTTGCCCTCTTTTGATCAATTTAACTTCTGTCTTTACTCCAGCTCATGCATCTCAGATGCATGCTATTTTTGGATGATATGTTCTCCTTAATGAGGGTACAATATTTTGAAAATAACTAGAAATCGAAAGCTAGTTTAAATTAAGAAGAGCTGATTCTCACAAGAGGAATCATTCGTTTGCGAACAAACACTGCCTTTTCAATTGAAAATGTTACATTTCTCTCTCTCTCTCTCTCTCTCTCTCTCTCTCTCTCTCTATATATATATATATATATATATATATATATATATATATATATATATGTACGTAAATATTTCATAACTTTAAATTTTTATTAATTACTACTCCTACCCTACTAGTGAGTCCGTTCCTGAAAAAGTTCAAGTGTTCTTCCTTCTTTTGAGACTGCATCTTGTGGTTGAGATAAGCTTCTCGTTTGGCTTCTCTTTCTTTCATCTGCCGGTGGACGCCACGTGTCAGAAGGAGTTCCATGTATAAATAGAAGAAGGTTAATTACGTATTCTTTAGAAATCCGAACAGTTTTTAATCACAATACCAATGCAAATTGAAAACAAAATTGACATTTTTTTCCTATCTTCCCCACAGTGCGTAGTCTCAAAAACATACATTTATAAATGCACCCCGGCTTTTATTTTACAGAGTTCATTATTATTATTTTATTACCACATTATTCCGATACTTTTGACAAAACAAGAAAGAAATGACCTTGCTGCATTCACAACAGCTGCCAGTTTCACTCTCTTGTCAGATTGTGCGTGGGAACAGCGCAGCAAGATACACAAGCTAAGGTGAAGGGTGACCTTTGCATTGATGCGCAATTATGCCAAAGGAAAATCGACAATGTACTGTTGCCACACTGAACGATGCATAGGCATCGCTGAACAAACATGAGGATGCATTTTCATGTAAGTGCCAGATAGTAGGACGGCATGAATAATGTAGCCTTAATGAGAACTGCTTAAATGTTAATTCAGGTCTCTTCAACAGGAGTAAAGTTCACTGAATTCTTGTTTGATTTTGTTGACTACTATCTAAAAAATAGATTGATATTTTAGGGAATGGAAACAAATGGATAGCTATTTTTGCATCCCATCAGCGTTGTTAAAGTTAGGCTAAGAATTTAGAAATGGAAGGCAAAACTCAAGAGTTTGAATGAGTGTGGTTTTGGTGACAGATTGACCCAAGAAATCCACTCAATTAGGGAACGACTCCAAGGTCGTATCCTCATGGAAGGTTCACCGTTGATCTATAATCTGAAACGGTTCAAGAATTGTTTTGTACTGATGAAGACTGAAGCGAGAGAACTGCAAAGCTTCTGTTGCTGTCGTATTACTTCCACGAAAAGATAATCCCCAGATTTGGTGAGAATTGAGCTACGTATATTTAGCAAGAAATAAAAAATTGATTTGTGCGGGATTCAAGTACCGTAATTTAAGAGAAAACTTCTAGATATTTTGGCATGTAATAAAACTCTGAAGTAATTTTAAATATTGCACCGAATGAATTTGAAATTAATAAATTGGATACAAAATCCTTGAGCGAAAAAAATTGATTTAATTAAATTTTCAGGGCACTGAAAACTACAAAAAAGGATACCAAAAATTACTTGCACATGATTGAACTTTAGAAAAATCCTGCAGGTATTCCTGTGGTATGGCCCTGAATAGACTTTATAAAAACAGTGAATAATATGAAACATGTCTAGTGTTATACGATTCAATGTTAGATTAAGTTTCTGTTCGAGCTCCAGCATGGATGCCAACTAAACCTAATTTAAAGACGAACAATAACAAAATACAGGAGCTTTTTGGAGCACCGAACTTTAACAAGCATACAACAAACGTCAGAAAACAAGCCAAACAAACAAGATTAATTCCAGGAAACCTGCTGAACTGGAATAAAAAATCTTGTCGTGAGTGCAGTTCAAAAAAAAAAATCCCGTGAGCTGCAATGTCTGGAGCGGTGTCGAGTTTCCGATGTACTTCAAGTCCCGTGAAGAAGAAGAAGGAAATGCAAGAGCCCTTTATTTGATTTCGAGAGGAGAGGTGGTGATGTATGCTCTGGAGTTGCTTGGCTTATCGATGCTCTAGTAAAAGTGAATAACATGTGGACACGCTGTGTTCGAGTGCATCTCTGTGAAATCAAAACAAGATTTGGGGTAGCTTGCAAAAACGTGATGTAGTGTACAGATCACTGAAATACAAGTTGATTCAGCAATGCTTTAAGTTTATTATCTGATTAATTTGTTTGGGTTCAAGGATTTCGCAACTGCTTCCTTTGAGTGATTATAGACTATAATATTCTTAAGCAGTACACAGACTACATTTGAGTTCAAGTTCTGGAGTGACTTAAGACTGGAGATCTTAAGATACAAGAAAACAAGTGTAGTGCAGTGGAAATGTTTCAAGCTGTTTAGAAGCAAGGTCTCTATTCCCAGGTAACTCAATAATATTATTTCAGTAAATGTGATCCTTTGAGGGTCTTGAACGATTCTGGGCTCGATTTTGCCGTGCTACAGCGCTGATTGAGTGAAATAAACTACGGATTTGAGACCTCTCATGCCCCGGAGAGGTAGTCAAGAAGAGTTAGGCTAAGTGCAGAAATAATATGAAACAGCTTCATGAACTCGTTCAGCAGAGTGCATACACAAGGTGCATGAAATCATGTAGCATTTTTTATCAGCAAATAAGCTCTGTTATTTGTACAGCTGGTGCCGTTGGTCAATGTTCGTTTCAGGACACTTGTGTAATGTGGTGGTATGAATGGAGCTCATTTACGTCTTTGTGGATTTTGATCGCTTCTTACCCTACCAGTTTCACTTGAGCAGATCTAAATTATTGGTGCTAAAGAGACATATACTTCTCACAAAAAATTAACGAGTGTTAAAAGTTTTTCTTGCAGCTTTAGTTTGGGATCCGGTCAAAGTGCGGGTCATACTAATGTTCAAGATTTGCATCAAACTAAGAACCATGCTAGCACACAAGGTTTGTGTCAAACTAAAGGTCATGCGGGAATTCACGGTTTGAATGAAACTTAAGCTCGTGCTGTTAGTCAAGCTGTTGATCACTAAAGGTTCCTCTATTAGTCCAAGTTTGGATCAAAATAAAGATTACGCTGGTCTTCAAAGTGTAAATCAAATGGAATAGCATAGAATTGAATAGAAAATGACGACAAGAACACTTCGTTCTGTCTATTCGTGCTATCCAAGTCCCATGCCGTGTAAAGTAAAAGCATTAATCATGCACAAACACCTCAATCACGCAAAGACATTTCAGTCACGTACACGCACTTGACTCTTACACAGGCATTTCAGTAACGCTAATGCCCTGCAATCGTACACAGGACCCAAAAGTTAGGGATATGCAATCATTACTTTACAATACTAGGGTGTTCCTTATCCAATATTTGTTGTGACAACTTTTAAATGTGTTTACAGTGCTAGAAGCAATTATGTTTTCCGGCAGCTGGTTCCAGGTTTCGGCAATTTTAACTGGAAAGAAGTTTAGAGCTTTGGATGTCTTGAAGGTTCCTGTTATTAGTTTTTGGATCTTATTTCTGGTTCGCACGTTACCGTCTCTGTCGAAAAGCCCTTCCAGGGTAACATCGTTAAGGCCCTTGAGATATTTATAGGTCTCAGTGAATTATCCTCGCAGTCTTCGTTATTCTAGTGAGATAAAGTTCAAGCTATTGAAGACGTCTTTCGTAGCTAAGATTGCGAAGATCAGGGAACATTTTCGTTGTTTTACTCGGAATTTTTTCCATTTTATAATATCTCTTCGTAAGGTAGAAGAGCAGAGTTGCACTGCATATTCCAGGTGTGGTCGGATTAGCGCTTTATAGAGCGGTGATATGATATTCTTTGATTTGTTTTCAAAGTTTCTTGCGATGAAACCAAGGATTCTGCTCGTGTTTCTGACATCTTTTTCCACTAGAGGACGTCTTTCATCCGCTATTCTTGTCGTCGGTGAGTATATTTTTACTTGTTTTCTCTTTTATTTAAGTAGCTGATTATTAACTTTAGAAAAATTCATTGACTTCAAGTTCTTATTTAATTTAAAGCTTGTGCTTGTGTCATATAGACCTAAATTATTTTTTTTTGTTCCTAGCCGTTCACGCAAACGTTTTGGCTCTTGAGGGCAACTTTACCCATCAGTAGTAATTATATATTTGTATATATAACTTATGGTACAAGACAATATTCTATACCATTTATGGCACACGGCAATATCATACAATATATAAGATACAGGTCAATATTTTATATCATTTATGTTGCGGTGCAATATTATATACCATTTATGGTACTGGACTGTACCTGCACTCATAACTCCTAAATGGACGCTCTTAACAATATATTGGAGTAAGGAATGTTCATGACTAAAAATATATTTTTTTGCTGAATTCAGGCTTCAGTTTCTTTTTTTCTTCGTTAATTTTCTTGGAGTTCACTGCTAGTTACAGGGTGTGCTCGTGCTAGTTACAGGGTGTGCTCGTGCTAGTTACAGGGTGTGCTCGTGCTAGTTACAGGGTGTGCTCGTGTTAGTTACAGGGTGTGCTCGTGCTAGTTACAGTGTGTGCTCGTGCTAGTTACAGGGTGTGCTCGTGCTAGTTACAGTGTGTGCTCATGCTAGTTACAGTGTGTGCTCGTGCTAGTTACAGGGTGTGCTCGTGCTAGTTACAAAGTTCTGGTAGTATTAACATGAAATTAGAATCACAACTTCAGCATTAGGTAAATTTTAAAATTCAAAAATTTGCTAAGCGCATGCATTTTTGTTTCTGCCCAATTGTCGCGTGTGCGCCATTTTTGTGTTTGTGTCATTTAAGCGTTTGTCCCATTTTTTGCGTTTTTGCCATTTTCATGTTATTTTCACGTTTTTGCCAGTTTTGCGTTTGCACCATTTTTGGGTTTGTGGGATTTTAGCGCTTATACCATTTTCGTGCTTGTCATTTTTACGTTTTGCCATTTTACGTTTTTGCCATTTTTGCGTTTGTGTCATTTTCACTTTTGCATCATGTTGACGTTTGCGCCATTTTTGATTTTGTGCCATTTTGCTTGTGCCTCATTTTACCTATTTCGTAAGTCTTACCTACTGCCCGCACCAGCTGCCCGCACCAGCTGCCCGCACCAGCTGCCCGCACCAGCTGCCCGCACCAGCTCCCCACGAAGGGTGGTGGTGGAGGAGCGGTTGTATCCCTCAAATTGGTTGCCCAATGGGCCGAGCGAACACAATGTATTGCGTTAGAGGCAATTGCAGTAAAAATATTGCAGCACGTCTATTTTTGAGGCAATACTAGAACCTTAGAGTTTCTTAATGGGACTTGCAATTGATATTTGAAACTATTTATATCTGGGTTGTTTTAACGATAACACAGTTCTGTGGGTTGAATTAACATATTTCTAATTTATCGTGTGATATACGTGTAATCCATGTGTTGTGTGTTACACGACGTGTTATATATTAATGAAAATCAATCATTTGAAACACCATAATTGGTCGTAAGTTTTAAATACGTCATCTTTAAAATAATTTCATATTAGTCAAATTTAAATCGTGGAATTTCCACGGGAACTTGCAAGTCTACATATATACATATAATCGACTATGTATCTCCATCTCTCTGTATCTGTGTGTGTCCGTAGCACTACTTCCCATCTATAACTGAAGAAAATTATTGAAATGAAATCAGAACGGAAATACATGTATTATAAACATTGTATTGTGGATGCTAAAGGCACGTGATTACCATAAAATACGTTATTGTTTCCATTATTAGCCGTTTTCTACAAGGGCATGTTATCGGTAGATAAGATACAAAATGGAATTTCTGTATATATTCATGAAAAATATTTATTTAATATACAATAGTTCGTCGTAAATCTTTGATAGATTCTACTTTACAATAATTTCAAATTAGTCAAACCTACACCGTAGAATTTCCACATGAACTAGCTAATAGTCAATAATCAACATTATACAATAAAACGCCAGGTGTCTCATTAAATGAATAAATTTATAAATTTTTTACCGTAATTTCTCTTACGTTATTACAATGGGAGACTCCCTTAAATACTGATAGTTAAATCCGTAGACTTTCAGGCACATAGATTCTTAACCGCTGGAGATAAATCTGTAGACTTTCTGATTAGGTATGAGAATCTTTTTCTTTATGTTTTTCTTTGAAATGCATGATATTAAAACCCGTTATTTTAACGGGCATGCAGACGAGTAGTTAATAATGAGCATAATATAATTTAAATGTGGTTTAAATTCCCTCCCTAAATTTAGAACTTGTAGTCATAAGTATATTCAACCCACTCCAAAAAAATGTAGCGATGCTTCAGTATTTTACGGTAGGAAAAGACTGCAAACTTCCGTAGATTTTTCTTCAGTTGCTGCGACTAGAAATGTATAAATTGTAGTCGTCGCCGCCGCCATCCTTTTACACCTTTTTATTGAACTGGGGTGAATTATTTGTTGAGGAATGTAGGTCACAGTGTGTTGTGCTAGTGTTGTGTGGTGTGTTGTGTGTACTAGTGGTACTAGTAGTGAAACATTGCGCTGTGTGTACTAGTGGTACTAGTAGTGAGACATAGTGTTAGTTATGTGTACTAGTGGTACTAGTAGTGAGACATTACGCTAACTGTGTGTACTAGTGGTGACACATTGTGTTAGTTGTGTGTACTAGTGGTGACACATTGTGCCAGTTGTGTGTACTAGTGGTGACACATTGTGCCAGTTGTGTGTACTAGTGGTGACACATTGTGCCAGTTGTGTGTACTAGTGGTGACACATTGTGCCAGTTGTGTGTACCTTAAGAGTTCCCTAAAGAGCTCCCTAAATAGTGTTGATGTTTCAACAGAATAAACAACACTCAAAAGTTTTCCTATTTCAACTTTCCTTGAACTTTAGGAATTCTTAAATTTACACCAAAAATCTATCACCCCACATTCATGCCTGTCACGCCACATTCCTGCCTGTCACGCCACATTCATGCCTGTCACGCCACATTCATGCCTGTCACGCCACATTCATGCCTGTCACGCCACATTCATGCCTGTCTCGCCACAGTCAGGCTTGTAATGTTTGTGTAGCTCCACTTTATTCAACATTCGTTGTCCCTGTCAGTTCACAAACCTTTAGTTACCAAGTAAATGATATACGGATAATTTTGACGACCTTTATTTTAAACCATTGAGGTTAAATATATACTTGAATAATTACACAGCATGAATAAATGGATGCCACTAAAAATCGTAATCTTATTTATAGGTTTGTTACTTTGTTATGTGAAATGCAAGTTTGTAAAATATGTTCTTTAATGAATGTGCATTCGTTACTTAATGGGCGTAAATATATTACTTAATGGGCGGATATTTTCTCCGTAATGAGTGCATATTCGCTATTTAAAAGATATAACGCTGGTTACTGGGCATACATTTGCTATTCAATTGACGTTTATTCGGTATTTAAAGGGAGTAAATACGTTACTTAATAGGCATAAATACGCTATTACATATTACTGTTTCATTCATGTAAATAGTAATTTCCAATACTTAAGGCAAGCATAGCAGTAGTGATGAGATTAGCAAGTTCCATTGTCCTAGAATTCTAGTGAGCTTTGCTATGTTGGAGTTTTATTGTGCGTTGGAAAAAGTTGAAATTACAATTATGTGTGTACTGAATATTTCAGTAGTACACACGCGATGTTGTCAACATGTTTCTTATACGGTGGTCCTTAGGGAACATGTGCTAGAGTATGTTTTTGTAGCCGTAAGTATGCACGTAAATTGGAGATATATACATATACATATAGAAATACGTAAACGCCAAGTGTAGACAAATTGAAACTGTTGTAAATATGGCATTATTTAACACATTCATTGCGGTATGACCCACCGGTGGGTCACTCAGGTTATGTTCTGTAATTTTTTCAAAGCTTTCTAGTGACTGGATGTATAAAGTAAAGATTTGCACCGGCTAGGCAACTGCAATGAATGCGTTAATCGATTTTATCAAATGATGGCTCAAATTCATGGCAAAGAAGCAAATATTGGATTTTAATGTCTTTTATATAAAATAACCTCCTTTAGTTTGAATCACAGATCGAAGTCTGGTAGTAACCTGTGGACATGTTGCACGCAATGTTGCGGTATCTATTTCATCCCAGCATTTGACTAAAGTCCGTTTGAGTGAATCAATGTTTCTGTGGGAGGGGATACAGGCCTTCTGCTCTAATATGGATCACACACTAAAGTCTATCGGGTTCAAATCAGGTGAAGATAGTGGCCAAAGTTCCTTCGACAAGAACCCTTTAAATTTGTCCTTACAGAAGCTCTGCACCAATTTGGGGGTATGGGAGGTCGCTCCATCTTGCTTGAGTGCTACTCCACTGTCTCCGAAAGTTTTTCTCACCCATGGAGCCACTGTATCCTTCAACATCGTCAAGTACACATGCTGGTCGACTTTGACACCCTTTTCAATGAACACAAGACTGTTTTTCTGTCCACATGATGTCACACCAGCCCATACCATGGCTGACGCAGGTTTATGGCGCTGGAATGATATGCGTTGTTCTGCAGGTATGTTCTCAATGTTCTTGCACCAAACCCTGTCATTTTGTGGAGTGTGAATCGCCTGTACTGTGAACAACTTCTCATCAGTCCACAGCACCGTTGCTAGCGTGTATTCCTTCAAACGCTGGAGAAACAGTCTAGCCCTATGCAGTCTCTTTTCTCGTGTGGGGCCTGACAAGAGCTGCTGTTTCACCTTTTTATGGGGATGATGCTTGAGATCATATCTGAGGACATTTTGGACAGTCATATGGCTCATCTTTGCCTCTTTAGTCATTTTTCTGGCACTTCTTTAAGGATTTCTTCTCACTTATTCTCTGATGGCATTGATCAATTTTTTTAGTCCTGACCGGTCGTGGTGGGGTTCTTCTCACTTTGGCATATGACTCCCGGTATCTTTGAAGCGTTTTATCACTTCATACACTCCAGATCTGCTCACGAGTGGTTTTAACATCTTGATTATCTAAGCAAAAGTCTTCCATTTTTATGAAGCCTGTTCATCAGGGCACTAATAAGTTTTACCAAGTTTTGGTAGCATGCACTTAAACCACACACTTCATATATTTAGAATCAGCAAATGAATAGGAATTTACCAGTATATGGAAGTAAATAAAAAACAATGAAAAATTGTTTACACTTGGCGTTTACACTCAGTATTTGATATTGCAGTAAAAGAAATGCATAAGCTGAGCTATCAAAAAGCTGAAAATTGCAAACTGCATAAATTGACACGAAAGGAAATAAATAAAGGGTCCACATACTGAACTGTTGGACGATTTGTACGGTGAAAAAGTTGAGAATTGAAGCTTTGGTAACTCGGGGATTTGGAAGTTAAAAAATAAAAACGAAGATTACTGAAACTGAAATTTGTTGAACTTAGATGCAGAATATTCGAACAAGAAGAATTCCAAAGCATATAAATATAAATGCTTAGTTATTAATACAGAAGCTGGAAGTCATTCGCGCTTGCACTATAATTCTGAACGAATTCTTGATTACATGTTAAATTTAATGTATTTTTAAGTTCATTCAGTCTCTTTGAAGTGACATTCTCGAAATTTAATCAACTGTTCTTTACTCACGGATATTTTTACTTATGACATCCGACGCCAAAGATATTTGAATGGCCAATGTTGGATGTTAAATATTCGGCGTTGAGGACACATGAATAGCAAATATTCGGTATTCGACCTTGTAGATTTTTGAATGGCGAATATTGAATGTTCGACATTCAACGCCGTAAAGAGTTGAATATTGTAATATTATACATAGAGCTGGGTGATCATATGTAATGGGGAATATATTTCAATTAGGGATATTTATGTGAACTACGGATGTTTTGATGTCCAACATCGGGATGATTAATAATAGCTTTCTTAGCATTGAAATAACAAACATTTCCAAAATGGAAATTCTTAAAGTGGATGATAGTATCGATTGTTCGTGTTCAAACAATAGACACTGCCATTGTTTTGCTCGTAATTTTTAACAGTGGTTCATTTTTATGAAAATTAAATTCGTGGGCATTTTACTCAAAAACAATGAACCAGAAAACATTGAGTTCGTTTATACTTCTATTTTCTTTATTTCAATAACTTTTTAAAAGGGACATCACAACAGGAGAAATTTCCATTTTCTTTTTTTTTCATCATCCATTGATCAACAGGGGATATTCTCATCATTCATATATCAACAGGAAAAATATATGTACATATTGACCGTACAACTGACTGCAAAATCAATGGGCATTTCAATATAATAAATACACATTTGCTCGAAAGTTTCGTTTTCAGTTATATGAGTTTTGTATATTGATTACTAAACACAGAACTACTGTGCATTTACTCAGTAAATGTTTTAGTAAATATCTATAATTTAAATGCAAATTTTAGTATCTACATTTGCACGTGTATGTTGTTTGTAGCCTGTGTATTACGGGCGTTAAAATTAGTTTACATGTTTACTTTTTTACGATTATAACGCTAGCGTGAACTCGAGATACATGCGTCACGTATGAGAGCTCCAGTACTACAGTTACTGTATGAAGCACGCACACGTAGAACAGGTGGTGTAACAGGAGGAGGAACAGGTGGTGGAACAGGTGGTGGAACTGGCGGAAGAACTGGCGGAAGAACTGGTGGAAGAACTGGCGGTGGAGCAGGTGGTGGAGCTGGTGGTGGAGCAGGTGGGGGAAAAGGTGGTGAAACAGGTGGAAGAACTGGTGGTGGAGCAGGTGGTGGAGCAGGTGGTGGAGCAGGTGGACGGAAGATATCAGCTAGAGATGTCCAGGAGCGAGTGGACTGGTTGGTGCAGTGCCGGGGACTGAGCGCTGCGCAAAAAATTAAACAATAAGTTACACTCTAGAATTTTTTACACACTAAAATCTATGAATATTAAGTGTTGAAAATTTGATTTAATTGGAGTTTCGGAATAGAATATGGGAATAGAATAGACTAAGGCAATAGAAACGAGCCGTTTGGTTCATTCATGGGCTGTTATTCAAGTCCCACTTCATCTAAAGTAAAGGCATTAACACGCAAATGCACCTAAATTACGCAAATCCTTTCAGCCACACGCATTTTCCTCGCGCTCAAGCATTTCCATCACACAGATGAATTGCAATCATACATAGGTCCCATGAGTAAGGGACATAGGATCTGTTCGTTACAATACTGGGGGCTCCTTGCCCAGTATTTGCCGTGATGATTTTTGAATTTGTTCCCAGTGCCAGCAAAAACGATGTTTTCTGACAGCTGGTTCCAAGTTTCAGAAATTTTAACTGAAAAGAAGTTGAAAGCTTGGGATATCTAGAACTTTCTTATTATGAGCTTTTGGCTGTTATGTCTGGCTCGCATGTTATTGTTTCTGTCGAAAAGCCCTTCTTGACTAAGTTAAGGCCGTTGAGATACTTGGAGATATACATGAGCTGTCCTCGCAGTCTTCTCTGTTTTAGCAAAATTAGCTGTTGCTGCTGAAGACGGCTTTCGTAGCTGAGAT
>VCRD01008951.1:3496-14121 GCA_006783055.1 Trinorchestia longiramus
TTATTTCTGACTCAAAACTGTGACTTCCTCTTTTATTTCTGACTCAAAACTGTGACTTCCTCTATCATTTCTGACTCAAAACTGTGACTTCCTCTATCATTTCTGACTCAAAACTGTGACTTCCTCTATCATTTCTGACTCAAAACTGTGACTTCCTCTTTTATTTCTAACACAAAACTGTGACTTCCTCTATCATTTCTGACTGTAAGACGTAACTTGAAATGCCACTTTCTACTCCAAAATACGGCTTTCGATAGAATAACAGCTCTTAAAAAGGCTGAAAAATTTCGACGTACGCACGGTCGGCGGTCGGATGTAGACTACAATATCGCTGGGATAAGGATATTGTGGCGCTGAAATAAGGCAATAAGAGACCACAATAAGTACACAATGAAGAGTATTGCATCCTTTCAGCTCCAAAAGACGATCCAAAGATGGCGAATACTGAAGATTCGGGCAACGAGATGGCATGTTTCTTGGGTTTTCTCACATGTTTGAGACTTAGGCGACGGCTGTTCTGGATATTTTTTACCCTAAAGATTTCTTACCAAATATTTATTTCCTCAAGGTTTTTTACCCTAAACAACTTTTTAACCCTAAGCAATTCATTTTTCCATGCGAATTTTAAACCCTAAGAAACCAATTTTACCCTACGAATTTTATTCCATCCTAGGCAATTTATTTTATCCTAAGTACCTTTTAACCCTAGCCATTTCTACTGCAGTGGCAGTACAGCTGGTGCTGCAGGAGGTGCAGCAACAAACAGGGTATGGAAACAAGAGGGAAGGGATGTTGAATAAGGAAAAAAGAAGAAACATGAAATTTGAAGTATAAAATAGGACTTGAAGAAGATTCATTTACAGAGCGAAAAAATACGATTTATCACTTAAGGAATAAATTAACTCAATTTCATTACATCAAAAGTACACAAATACATACCTAACAATTTTATTTTCAATTTATTACAGATATAATAAGTCAAAAGTTAGAGTTAGCACGCACAAAAGTTCTTCAATAAAAATTTGTTACGAGCGTAATTTCAATATTTTCATGTACCGAAGTGGATTCTAAAATCGTGAAAAATCCATAATTTTTTGAAAATGATCGAGATGTTCGAGTTGGATGACCAGCATCAATTTTAAGTATGCATGGATCCTAAAAATCTTTGAATGAATAGAAACAGTAATTGCAGTAATTTATGAGAAATTTTCAGGTGATTTATTCATAATTAACTACAGCAGCGCGTTAACTTCAGAAAATCAAACGTCACAGATGATCAATGAATAAAATCATCAAGCAGTCGTTATCTGGAATAACGGACCTCGATCACAACTGTAGCAGCCGTTATCTGGAACAACGGACCTCGATCACAACTGTAGCAGCCATTATCTGGAATAACGGACTTCAATCACAACTGTAGCATCCGTTATCTGGAATAACGGACTTCGATCACAACTGTAGCAGCCGTTATCTGGAATAACGGACTTCGATCACAACTGTAGCAGCCGTTATCTGGAATAACGGACTTCGATCACAACTGTAGTATCCGTTATCTGGAATAAAAGACCTGGATCATAATAGTAGCAGCCGTTATCTCGAGGTTACGGTCTTAGATAACTTCCATATCCGTTATCTTGAAGCAAATCTAGGCGTACATGTTATGTAAAGCCTCACCAAGAAGCAGGACACAAAACAGAATTAAAGAGTGAAGAATTTTCTATCAAGTCACACTAACGGAGTTCTGGTAGCCGCCAATACTGAGGCACCAGCACAAATATCACACCCGCTACCTTCACTTTATTCTGTCTCACCAATCCCGATGCTATGAAAATTACCAGCACCTACACTTGCTTTCATCCTTATGAAAACCTTTTCAAAGAAATGACTCAATGAGTCCATTAAGAAAAATGTGGTTCACGGCTTAAATTCTCCCAATAAGTACCAGCGTTTATTTTGTAACGTGAAGAGTATAGACACATTACACCCGGAAGCTTACCTAAATAAGCATATTTCTTGAGCTTCAAATACTACTGATTTGCTTCAACGAGCTTAGATCCTAGATACTCAAAGTACTGCCAATTAGAAAGCAAATTGTACCAATAACTGAAGTAAGCTTCCGGCAAATATTCAGAATCCCGCTGGAAAAAATCTGCATATCACGGACCTCATTCTACGCTCTCTGCGATTTCACGTGTCGGTCTGTTTCACATTTCTCTTATAATTATTTTATCATGTAATGAGGAATCCACGCGCAGTGAACTGCACGTAGACCCTCGCACGCGCTCTATCTCGTCCACACGTCAGGACCGATCAACGTGACCGATCCTCTTCTAAATAGAGTCCTTTCCCGCTCAGGTCACTAACGTTGTTTGCATTTCAATTACGCCCTAAAACTGATCAAATAGAGCGCTGGTGAGCACCTTTTACATTCAAGATACTAAGCCTACACAGAAACATTTTCAGTGGGATACTCGGTCTACACAGCAACGTTCATTTGCTCGGCCTATACATAATCGTTAAAAGTGGAGTGGCCAGTCAACACAGAAACGTAAAAAGTGAGGTGGTTGGCATAAACAGAAACGTTTTTTGACAAGTGGTCGACCTATACAGTAACGTTCATTTACTCGGCCAACACAGAAACGTTAAAAGTGAGGTGGTCAGCCTACACAGAAACGTTAAAACTGAGGTAGTCAGCAAATACAGCAACGTTTTGTGACAGGTGGTCGGCCTACACAGCAACATTTTGTGACAGGTGGTCGGCCTACACAGCAACATTTTGTGACAGGTGGTCGGCCTACACAGCAACGTTTTCTGACAGGTGGTCGGCCTACACAGCAACGTTTTCTGACAGGTGGTCGGCCTACACAGCAACGTTTTCTGACAGGTGGTCGGCCTACACAGCAACGTTTTGTGACAGGTGGTCGGCCTACACAGCAACGTTTTCAGTGACAGCAGAAATAAGTTCACCGCCAAGGAAACACAAGATGCTGCGCCGGTTGCATGACTGGGCTGCGGTTTGCCGGCTGGGAGAGGTCACGTCACGGAGAGAGAAGAGGTACAATTTTAAATCTCAGGGCACGCAACCGTAACTCAGGGCACGCAACCGTAACTCGGGGCACGCAACCGTAACTCGGGGCACGCAACCGTAACTCAGGGCACGCAACCGTAACAGGGGGGCATGGGTTGAGTTATGGTTAAATAATTGAGAATTACAAATACATACGTAATGAATAGGTTATACATTGCAATAGCTTTGTGGAATTTAAAAAAAAAATTGTAAATTTTGCGTGGTCAGAATTTCAGAAGAATTTCGGGTTCAGGGGCAGAAATTTGGTAAGAATTGCGTGCACAAACTGATAGTATTAATTTACAGGAATTAAGTTGCAGTTACATGCAAAACATTGATGGGTATGGGTAGTAACTATGAACAGCTAGAAAGACAAAATGATGAGGAGATGCAAAGAGATAGAGAGAAAGAGATAAAAAGGATATATAATTAGAAGAACAGATAAAGAGAAAAACACGTAAAAAAGCTAGCAAGGTAGCATAATTGATCACTTTAGAAAGTTCGTATCTTTCGTACTTTCAAACGTTGGATAGAGAGAAGATTCATATTTAAAAGTATAGGAATCAAACTTCACTGACACCTGGTGATATTTTACGTGCTTCCATTTCTATTTTTAGTTTGAAAATTTGAATGTGTTCATAATTTCGAGGTACAACATTTCCCTAGAGCTTGAGTACCTCATCAAATATGGTTTCAAATGAAGTACTTGTTCACTTTGCGTACATATTGTTCGAAAACTGAAACGCCGTGAAGCTTTCTTAAAAGTTAATTTTTCCGTCCCTCCGAAAAAATACCCTTTATAATTTTGCGCTAATAATTTAGTTGTATTAATTCGCCTTAAATAATTCACCTCTAACTCAATATAAAATAACGTGAAAGTAGTCAGTAATAATAAAAAAAACAATATTCAAGGGTACTAATGAAAGAACTGACTAACGAAAAATTATTTCCATTCAACTAATACACGAAGTGGAAACTAATACAGAAATCTAACATCAACTTAGCATCGTAGAGTTTACGAATATCGAACCCCATTATTCAACACCGAAACAAGTAATAAGTTGGTAAAAAATAACAAACAAAAACCTTTTAACTTACAACACGGACACGCACCTCCCTCCCTCTCTCGCCACGATTAATGACACTTAACTGACGGCTAATTAAATTGCGATTAAGCTAAGATTACTCAGGGGTCGTAATCTGGTGATTAACCTCACCAACGGCCGGGCTGCTGATGATTATGGAGGTTATCGGCCTGGTATTGGTTCCATTCCAGCCAATATTCAAGACGCCAATATTCCAGACGCCAATACGAGTAGGAATCTCCGTCGTAAGGAACGCTATGTAGGATGTCGTAAAGGAGGATTGCCGATATAAGTGTTTGTCTACCTCAGATTGCGAAGAAATGAATAAATAAGTAAATAAATATGTACGGATATCAAATAATAAGTAAATATTGAGAAACAAATTACAAATGTTTCATATAAACAGTAAAGAAGACGATTAATAAATAATAAACGCAGTAGGTTAAGCATACATCTGCATATTAACGATGTTTAAGTCACCGCGATATGAATAATTTGAACTCGACATTCACGAAATTTTTTCACACGAGGAAAGTGGATTCATTTATTTACTTATTAACGATCAAGAAACACCAGATAAGCACCACATGTAAACCACACATCAGGTGTACCTGATGTAAACAATACGTGTAGTTGACATAAATGTCGGTTGATTAAACCCGTATGAGTGCATCACTATTACCTTTACTGCCGTAACGGACGAATTTGTCTGCAGTTACAAAATTTCTTGCAAATAAGAATATCAGTTGATAATTTAACGTATACAGATAATGCCTTTTTTGCTCTGATGTTGCAAGGATATTTTTGAGTTCAGCTCTTGTGAGCAACTTCTGAGTGATATAATTGATGTATTTCATATTAGTTTTCCCACTTAACCCACTCAATAATTTTGGCAGCAAGGGGTTTTATTTTAACACAGTAATATGCGTAGGTAGATATTGATTTTAACGTGCCAATGTGATGTCAATTTTAATGTCCTAATGTGCGTAGACATGGATATTACAGCTCTTATGAACGTGTGTTATTGACTCGCTTGAAGAAAAATTAATTGACAAATAATTGAAGAAAAATATTGCTAAGGTTCCTCACATTAAAAAAATTGAGTTATGATTCAAGAGTTTTCCTCAATATTTCTAACTAAAATAGAAGTTTCTCGTTGAGGTTGGAAAATTATTGTATCCTGTGAAGGTTCTTATGAAACTCATCACATTCATGAGAGGAATTCATAAAAAAAAATCACAATACTTCATGACGCAACATTGAAGGATAATACGTTAGGTTGGAACATAATTCAATATTTAGGGACCCAATTTATTACTTAGGTTCCTAATTTATTATTTACCAACTTAACTCGTTTTTAGAGACATGATTCTCTATTTAGGAACCTAATTCATTATTCAGGCTCCTAATTTATCATATAGGGACTTAATACAGTATTCAGGGATAGAACTCAGCGTCATGAGCAAATAAAACTAATACAAAAATTCCATCAACTAGAAAAGATTGAATAAAATCAGTGTCAGAAAAAAAATATTTAGACTCTTGCTATCGTAAACGACGACGATGGAATATTTCATTCTTACGAATTAAAACTGTAAAAAATATCTTCACAGCCTGGCGACCCATATTTTGCTACCTCTTGTTGCTACTATTAACTACCACCACGCAAAATCAATCAGAACAACTGATATCATTATCACCATCCATACTTTTTCGTCGTAACGAAAATTTCTTTACCAAATCAGCAGAACTAAAAAATATCCTTCACATGTATTTTTTCGAAAACATCCTCCAAAAAAAAGAAGAATTTGGTAATTTTTTTAAATCGTGATCAGAATCTGGGAGTCTGGAGATGAGCTGCCTGAGTCCGGCGTCCGTCACAAAGTCTAGGGTAACTTTTTTCCATTAGCTTCATCCAGATCACAGCCGCTCCCATTAAAGGATTAGAGGAGTAATTGGCAGACTGATCGAGCACCGCAGCTGGTTCTAGTCAGGCAGCTGGTCAAGTCAAACAGCTGGCCCTAGTCAGACAGCTGGCCCTAGTCAGACAGCTGGCCCTAGTCAGGCACCTGGTCCTAGTCAGGCATCTGGTCCTAGTCAGGCACCTGGTCCTAGTCAGGCACCTGGGGCTCTATTGACTTGAGTACACCTTATCAGTAGCTATCGCCTAAATATTTTGTACTAAACATTTGCAATGTACAAAATAAACATTTTTAAATTATGTACATTTGTAGATAATTTGTTTACGTAAAACAAACATTTCAGACAACACACAGATACCTTTAACCAAACATAACATCCTGAATTTATAAAATATATATACTTTGGAATAACTTAAGTTGAAAATTTCGTGCTTAAATAAAAACAATTTTGCATTTTACAGACATGAAATTTAAACGGTAAAGAATTGGACAAATTTATTGCAATCGTAGTCTATTATTTTCTTCAGAACAAAATTTCGATCCGCAAAAGAACTTGTTTCCAGTCGACAGCTCGTGCCCATTAGAGATGTCATTAAAATACGCACATTACCACGTAAATATTCCTTTCCCTCATAATGTATCATACATAATAGAACATCGCAACAGGCAAAAGCCGTTTGGTAAATTCTTGGGTTGCTACGTAAGCCCCAAGCCCTAAGTCATTTATTCAACATACGTCAAATAAGTGCAACCATCTTAAACAGGAAGAGAAATTTACGTGTTTTGACGGTTCAAACGACATCAATGCAGCGTCATGCGTCAGTTGGGCATCAAGTTTCGTCACGGGAGGTGTCGTGTGTGTGTGTGTGTGTAATCGGGACCTTTGTCACACATTGAGTAAAGGCCAAATCGAAATATTTTAATTTAAAACCACCACATAATTCATGGGAAAAATTTTCATCCATAACGCAACCAGGCGGGTAACTTGTATACACGCATACCAGCGCGTTAGAATATTAAATGGAACACATGCATGCTTCACTGACGCATACGTGAGCGTGCCAAACCAGCACAAGAAATTGTATGACTGAGCATCGATTTGAAAGCGCATGATTTAATTTTTTCCGACGTAACCGCAGGGTCACCAGATGATGACCTGAGTAACCCAGTTCACGCCTCATCACTTGACTGTAACTGAACGAATGTCATTAAGCGAGATCGACTAGCATCCAAGCGTAACTTCTTACCGTTAATTTCCGACGATAATGCTCGATTTTCGCAAATGTGACCATAACCGACGTAAATCAACGGTAATTTTTCAACTTAAATTAAATTTCTGTATTTATTCGTCAACTTTAGTCCAGTGTCTCATAAAAAATTAACTGAATGGTAATTGCATGGAAACAAATTACACAGATGTAGCAACGTCAATATTCCGTTTGATGTTAATTACTATTTATTTCGGATACCTTATAATATCGTGAAAATGCCTAAATATTGGCAGATACATAATTATAAAGCCAATGAAACGTAGTCAATACCGATACAGATACTAATTGATACATGGAGCTTTAAACCTGCTAGGTATTTGTTAGTATCAATTAGTTTTATAATATTACTATATAAACGGTAACAAACAAAACCTCACACAGAGTGGATGATAAACTTTATTATGGAGCACAGATACTAAATCTCCTTTGGAGCACAGAGATTGACTTTCCTACGGAGCACAAACGCTGACTTTCCTATGGAGCACAGAGATTGACTTTCCTACGGAGCACAAACGCTGACTCTCCTATGGAGCACAGAGACACTCTCCTATGGAGCACAGAGACTGACTCTCCCATGGAGCACAGAGACTGACTCTCCCATGGAGCACAGAGACTGACTCTCCTATGGAGCACAGAGACTGACTCTCCTATGGAGCACAGAGACTGACTCTCCTATGGAGCACAGAGACTGACTCTCCTATGGAGCACAGAGACTGACTCTCCTATGGAGCACAGAGACTGACTCTCCTATGGAGCACAGGGACTGATTCTCCTATAGGATGGAGCAACACTACTACCACTACCACAGTGCAATCGACATTGACCCTTTCTACCCAATGAACAAATTCGACGAAAAACTGCTTACGCCTATAAGCACACGTTATGAAAAGCTCTCTGACGTAATTTAGCGCTCTTCATGAGCCCAATTGTGGTTAATGAGGGACTTTCACACCCCACTGTGGGAGGAGGAGAAAGGGATGATCAAACGCTTGCTCTAATCCTTCACAGTCTAAATCAGTGTTTCTCAAAGTGGTCCGTACCGCCCCCTGGGGGCGTTGAGGAAATGCAAGGGGGCGATAGGAGGGTACGCCTTGAATGGGGGGCGTATATTACTGTATAATACACAGTAATATAATCATTCGAGGGCCGTGGAAAATCAAAGTGTCCTAAGGGAGCGGTGATTGAAAAAACTTTTGAGAAACACTGGTCTAAATGGACCCTGAAGTCCTCCTAGCAAAAGTGCACTACAACAAAAGCTAAGGTGTTTATGAAGTCAGCACTGCACTCAACAGGAGAACACGTTACGGTTCTGCTTGTTTACACGCTGCCCGCAGTGTCATCAGCCAATGAACAGCGTGTGCTTGTGTTCTAGTTCTTACTTCAGGAAAACATGTGATCGGAAAAAGGCAAACGAAACACGGCCAACCATTTTTTCCTTAGCTGAGCTGGAGTCATTGCGTACGTGTGCCCCTATCACTTTACTCTGTTTGTCTCATAAATTTATTGAGCCCCAGGTGCTTGGATATTAACCCCATACCATCCACATTAATTCCTAGAGAGAATTGGAACATAAGCACACGCTGTTCATTGGCTGATGACACTGCGGGCAGCGTAAACAAGCAGAACCGTAACGTGTTCTCCTGTTGAGTGCAGTGCTGGCTTCATAAACACCTTAGCTTTTGTTGTAGTGCACTTCAGGGTCCAGTGGCACGGTGAAGGTTCAATGAAGAAACAAGGTGTAGCTATCCTTTTGAAAACGAAGGAGATTTAAAATGAGTCGGCTTCTAATTTTCCAGCGAAGCGAGGAAATTAGAGATAAAAACGGGGAAGATTGGGTGACAGAAGAACAGAAATGAATGAAAAATATTGAAACCAAAATAAAATATACAATTTAAATGATTTAGTTAATGAAAACTAAAAGAATTTAGAGATGAAAATCCAACACAGGCGATGAAAAAAAGACAGGGTCATGCAAAAAGTAAATGATAACCAAACGGTGCTCACAACACAAGCTTCAAGAAAAGAAAGTTATTAGTGAGTGATGACATCACAAAAAATATGATCACAGGCACATGAGTGATCTTTAGGGGAGTATTGGAGAGAGAAATACGTTACTGATCATCAGGGGAGTATTGGATAGAGAAATACTTCACTGATCATCAGAGGAGTATTGGAGAGAGAAATACTTCACTGGTCATCAGGGGAGTATTGGAAAGAGAAATACTTCACTGATCATCAGGGGAGTTTTGGAGAGACAAAAACCACTGATCAATGCAAGCAAGTGATAAACTGAGACAGTTCATGAACAACATACTCAAAGGCTCATAGAAAATTTTAGAAATGTTTTTAGAAAACGATAGGAGATGAAAATGTAAAAACTAGCTATCCAGAACACATTTCCAGAAAATATTAGCAAAATGCTACATATTCAGAAGAAAATCTAGCAAGGAAAGTTGTATTAACGAAGAGGGCTATGAGGAAACGAAATTTAATGTTTTTCAATAAATGAAGCAGAGGCCGTCCAGTGTTCTGGTCACACTCTGAACTCTCTGATTTGCCTGCGGGAAAAGCTAACGAATCGTATTTTTACCCTTTAATGCAGTTTATTTTGCGTGCAAATGAAATTTTCCTAAGCAATAATGACAAATACTAAAGCCTTGTAAGGAAATGTACCATGCACTGTCTGTACTGTAAATAGACTGTACTCTGCTTTGACTGTACTCTGTACATTGCCTGCACTGCGCATAACTGTACTATTGACTGTACTAATTAACTGTACTGTTCATTGGCAGTACTGCACATTAACTGCACTGCACATTGGCTATACAGCACATTAGCTGCAGTGCACATTAACTGCACTGCACATTAACTGTAATGTATGTGGTGCAGAGAAGGGAGAACACCAGTAGAGTGCAAAGTTCTCAGTTACGCACGAGAGGAAGCTTTTCAAAGGCATATTCTGGAACACAGACCACGCTCGAATCAGCATGCAAAAAATGCATGCATTTTTTCCCGCAATGTAAAGGTCCAATTCGAAACTCTTTCGTCTCCTTCCGGCGTTACCAGATGTTTTTCGTTAAAAAATACAAGTTTTTTTTACGATTTCATTTGGTGAAATAAACCAATAAAAACTGGGCTGAAATTATGTGGTGGACGATTGTTCTCAACGAGTACCTTTGAGATTCAAGTTCAGGTGTTTACCTCAATGAGCTTGTATCCTAGATACTCAAAATACTGCCAGTTGTGCCCTGCAGCTGACCAGTCGTTTACCTCAATGAGC
>VCRD01008962.1:4520-16038 GCA_006783055.1 Trinorchestia longiramus
GGGTGTGTGTGTCGGGGTGTGTGTGTCAAGGGTGTGTCGGGGTGCCGGGATGTCGGAGGGTTGCCAAGGTGTCGGGGGTGTTTTAAGATTTAATTATAAACAATAGATTTTACGACACTAAACTATAACGGAAAGTCTTCCGACTAAACACAACTACAACGTTCTATCTCAAAACTAAACAATTATTTCGGACTCACCAAAGCGTCAAGAAAAGAATAAGATTCGTGCAATCGATCTTCTGAGCATCGCATCTCTGTTAATGTATAAACACAGAAATGAATTATAGCATTAAATAAAAGGAAAATTGTTCCGACCTCAAGGGGTATGCTATACTTCCCTGTAAAAGCAAAAACTTTACACCGGGAAGTTTAACACGTTTGTTGCGATGCGACCCACCGGTGGGTCACTTAGGTTAGGTTCTGTAATTTTTCCTAGTCTTTTAGTGATTATGTGTACAAAGTAAAGATTTGCACCGGCTAGGCAATCGCAACAAACGTGTTAATGCTGGACCTTCACTAGACAAGTAAATTAGGCTCTGCAGCAGTCACACACAGGCAACAAAATGCTGGTAGTCCTCACGTTTAGCAGCTGTACATAGAGAACAAGAATAGTTTTCTACTCGGAAAAAGACTGCCGTTTTCTAGTGCTCACTTGATGTAGAAATAGTCAACTGGAAAACACGACTGTGTCAAAAACTACTTTGAATCTCTTCCGAGCTAGAAAAAAACTGACCGAACTTATAACCGTGGGTCGTTTGTTTCAAAAGCTGGCGTTTTACAAATTATTTATTACATAATTTAATTGATAAATATAAAATATGCCGTGCATATGACAGCCGTAATAACTATCCATGACAACTAGGTACAAACTAGTTAAGTTCTTGAATTGTAATATGAAAAAAGTTTCACAGTTTGGGCATAAAATTACATAAGGTTTGCTTCAAAAACCATCTTTGATCAGAGCTATTACTTGACATTTCTATAAAGCACAAGGAGGCTTCATAGTAGCATTCATTTTTTCCACTAGCACGCAAAAAATTGCAAAGTTATTCACAAAGTTCGAAATAAAAAATTTAAACATCAAAAATAGAAATAAACACAGAAGTGAAGGAGTAATTTATACTCTTTCTATATTTGTTTTGCATTGCACTTGGTTTAGTGACAAGCAATTTCCATTTTCATGAAATATTTTTTCATAACTAACAACCTGAAAATACTGTGCAGTGCTATGAAAATAAATATAAACACCAGTAACATTTCAGAATTTTCATACTTAACACGTTGCCTCCGATTGCCTGATTGATGTAAAACTTCACTTTGTACGCATAGTCACTAGAAGGATCTGAAAAAATTACAGAACCTAACCTAAGTGGTACACATACGTACCACTTCGGAGTCAACGTGTTAACTACACCTAGCAGAGTAAATTTACTCTAGACCTAACCTTAACTCTAAAGACAAATTAAAAACAAGATAGCAAATTTGTACTCAACATACCACATGATCGTACGAATGTAACATAAACGTTTCAATTTTAAAATAAGTGGAAATATCTTTCTTAACCCTTTCGCTACCGTCGGGTTAATATGTCCCAAACAAATTTCAAAAATCATTCCCTTTAGTCCCATATTGTAAATATTCCGTTCAAAATTAACGCAAAATTATATAAAAATTAGTAAAGATAATTGGTAATTTACGCAATATTTGGATCAGTATGAAAATAATTCGGTCGTGAAAGGGTTCAAGTACTAAGAAAGTAGCAAACGCTGTATTTGTTCCGAAAATATCAATTAAGAAGAACCATTACATAAAACAGTAATTTCATTCATATTAAACCTTTGAAATCACAATGCGTGTTAAATTGAAAAATAACCAAACTCCTACCAGTCTTTCAAAATAGTGAGTCAAAATTTAGATAAACAAGGTTAGGAACAGAAATCCTTAGGAAACATATATATTGCAAACTCTTCTAGTCATTAACCGTTCAGAAATTTAAAGTATTTTCATATGATCGTTCAGTTAATAATTATTAATGGCTTTTTAAAACGAAAATTTTCCATTTTGTAAGGGATTACGCAATCAATTCTGAGGTTCAGATCATTAAGTCCAGGAAGGAAGAAAATCTACACGTGATAATCTCTTAATTGACACCTTAATTTCACTAAACTATCCCATTAATAATGCATTAATAATACTCAATATTAATAATACTCAAACGAATGGTTTATAATTGCTCACAGAAAGGCTTGTTTTTTCTCAATTGCACCTAAAATACATATTACTTTCCTTTTCCAACGTGACAATTAAAAAAGTACCGGATGATACAAATCTAGCTGAAAATTCCGCCTTTTCGACTTATATTCATACACAAAACTATGTCAAACATATCCTGTTGCAAGTTAATGACACTAGGTATGCTTTCAGTTTTTGTTCATGGAACGACACTACACGTTTCTTCACATCATATTCGTAAGCAACGAACAAGCAGGTTACAGCGGTGAGGAACCAACAAGGTAAGAGAAACTCAAGTTCTGTATACCATGAAACGCGTCTCTAGAGCACACAATCAGTAATAAAGCGATTCCCGCAGTAACCTCCTCTGAACATTTCAATAGGGTAAAATGTACAGAAAAAGTCAGTATTTTACCCTAAGAAAAACTATCCCACCTACAAAATTGCAAGTAACAACTGCAGCAACATAACTTCATTTTTTCACAACTTTTTGAAAGGTAAAAAGTAAGTTACATTGCCGTACCCTGTAGCAACAAAAATAATAGTTCAATTAAAAATTTAATTTACCTTCTGGCTAAGGGCTACACGGACAAGTTTTTGAACCCCAAATAAATACTACATAGAATCAGAACAAAATTGCTAGCACTGTCAAACCTATAAAAAAATCCCGCTAAGCTTTCAGTACTATTTCTTGTTGTTTCTCCTCGTAAAATTCTAATATGAAGAGCTACTTTATAAATCTTCTTAAAATAAAAGACTTCTGTGACTGACAACTCGAAAATTACATCGTTGCTGTGGCACGTAGGTGCTGTGCAGCGCCAGCTCAATGATGAATAAAGTTAAAGTTTCTATAGTTGTATCGTCGCTTCAATTCAAAAATGATTGACCTCGAATGTATTCTTTGGCTACACTCTTTTCCGCCAAGAAGATGAATACCTCAATGAAGTTTCTTAAACACGTTAAGTGCGGTTGCCTAGCCGGTGCAAATCTTTACTTTGTACATACAGTCACTAGAAAGCTTCGAAAAATTACAGAACCTAACCTGAGTGACCCACCGGTGGGTCAATTCGCACTTAACGTGTTAAATCGCTACACGAAAGACAAAAATAACACTGTGGGTCATGTTAACTCCATTGATCATTTAGTGCCAGAATATCAGCCTCTGGATAGCATTTTGGCAATGCTATGGCAACTCTTACACGTGAGCTGCTTTTAATTTACCTTCATATGACCGCATGCATGAACGTATTCTCATCCAAAGCATACGTTTAAGTACAGCATGCACTGAAATTTGCCCCTCGCTTTAAAGACAGCAGTTCCAAGGTGTTCTACGGTGCAGATTTCCTAGTTCTTTCGCTACGGCAGAGAGTCGCAGTTCTTCTTCTTGTTGGCTCACTGAAAACTTGCTCTAAACTGATAGGATCAAGACCTTTTCAATGAATAATCACCTAGTCTCTTAACCCTTTCGCTACCGTTGGGTTAATATGTCCCAAACAAACTTTAAAAATCATTCCCTTTAGTCTCATATTTTAAATGTTTCGTTCAAAATTACGGCAAAATTACATAGATATTAGTAAAGGTAAGAGGTAATTTACGCAATATTTTGATCAATATGAAAATAATTTAGTCGTGAAAGGGTTAACAGAGCTCATCGAACGCTAAAGCTAGCATACACAAACATTCAAGAAAGGTCTCTATTCGTACGTGGTATGAACACAGATAAAAGATCGAAATATTTACGTAAGTTGAGGTGCATGTGCGTGATTGATGCCTTTACGCTAGACTGCATGGGACTTGGATAGCAGCTCAAGAATGAACCAAACGGCTCGTTTCTGTTGCCATATTTTATTCTATGCTATTCTATTCTTCTCTATTCTAAATCCGTCTCTAGACCACAAATTCATCAAGAAAACCGTCTCCATAGTTTTGGCATTGCTAGAATATTAGTCTATTAAGCGAGACCAAAACCAAACGAGAGAGAGAGGCGTGTGGATCACTCTATTACCTGACA
Source organism: Trinorchestia longiramus (assembly GCA_006783055.1). Taxonomy (NCBI): domain Eukaryota; kingdom Metazoa; phylum Arthropoda; class Malacostraca; order Amphipoda; family Talitridae; genus Trinorchestia; species Trinorchestia longiramus. Next base: position 8,763 of record VCRD01008962.1, read on the forward strand.
AAACAATAAAACCTACGATAAAAATCCCTGATAACCATCATGTGTGTTCTCACGAATAAATCTTGTTCATGGAAGATAACTGATATTGGGGAGAACTATGCGTGAACTGAAAAAAACATAGAATTAGAATTCTACCAAAGTACTTATTAGCTATTGCTTGAGAACCCGATGGAAAATGTATTTAGTGACGTCATGATCAACGAACATAGAACTTAATACCTGACACACAACCACTCTATGCAAAGTCACGTGCACGGTACAGAAGTTCCCTCTCAAATTCTCGGCATCTCTACATGGGTGAATTTTGTATTAAATTTCAGAATTCCACCTTCGCTCGTTTTGACCAAGTGTGAGTGCAAATTTGGTAAGTAGTCACTGTTGCAGTGAAAGATTATGCAGTGCATACATTACTGCTATCTCTTACAGCGGAGATGCCAATTCTATCATGCGTTTCCGTATCAGTTATTTTCGGCAACGTAATCAGTCGTGGCCGATAAGTAAGAAAGAAATCGGTCAAAATTATAGAAGCTGAATCGTCTTCATGAAAAATAAGTAATGCATTATTGACCATTGAGGAATCCGAACTGACAATTCTAACTTTGTTTTTAAAATTCAGACAATAATTATTAAGTTCCCATTCTCGACAGGCTAATGAAAGTCATCTAACAACACAGAAAAAAACATGCCTTGAAAATTGTGTGATATAATGATATTGTATAACATCATTGTATAAAATTTAAACTTTAATTGCAAGTAGTTCATTTGAACAAGCAAGGAAGAATGCAACGCTTAAAGTTTAAAAATTTTGCATTTTAAATCCGCATAAAAAATAAATTTCTTGAGAACCAAATAGTTGAATAAACGAAATACAAATCGTTGAAGCAAAATCAAGGCAGACACAAGTCCTTGGCGTTTTAGTTGTTTTTCAAGCTAAAATCTGAGTTGTTTAGCAAACTAACACAAGTCTCAGCTTTCACTTTTTCTACCCCATGGCACCGTCAACTTGCTGACTCTGCAAGTTGTTGAATTGAAGATTTCTTCTCCAATCACGAAGTTGATTCAACACCAGGCTCTAGTCTCTACTAACGTGCTGTTGATTTTTTACTAGTACAACCACGCAAAAAAAAATTCTTGTACTAAGATGGCGTCCTCATAAACGTTCCTAAAAAATAAACGTACTAACCATTCGTACGAGGAATTATTGCTCTTATTAGTTTACTTACCATCCGTGTGCATATGATTATTATAAAGAATTACTGCCTTCACTTGTATACTAACCATTAGCGTACATTCCATTTGTCTAAGAAATAACTATGATCATTAGTACACTTACCATTTCTATGCATACCATTAGTACAAAAAACTCACCGATTTTTCAGAACTTCCTTTGATTGCAAGTTGTACGGGATTTTCTCGCTCCAATTCCGGTCTTTCTTTAATCTTACGTTCTTTGACTTCTCTTTCCCTTGCTGCTGATCGCAAAGAGTGTTTTCCAATTCCTTTTTCATTCTTATTGGAATCTTGTGAATTATTCGGAACATGTCGACTGCGATTCCTGATTTTCATCATCATAGAGTTACTACCACTGACCCCCTCCACACTTTCTTCCTCGTTTTGTAACTTATCAAGTTGTGACTGAGCTTGCAATGTTGTTTTGAAATTCTGAGCATATATGTTTTCTTGAATCATGCGAGTATAATCATAAGAACTTTTCTTTACATTGCCCTGAACCTCTTGATCTTGGTTTGCGTTTCCATTTGAAAAAAATGCGGTATCCTGAGTACAATTTTTCAAATTTTTCGAGCGATGATTATTTTCAGTGATGAGGTCACCACAGCGCACACTGTCGTCTGCTACACCGAGCACCGCAACCGAATCTTCGTTGATGTCAGTAAAATTCCAGCGACGTCTTGCAAGCTTTCTTCGACGCCGTGATCGTCTGTAGAAAGCATTCACATAAAAACAAATAGCATTAACCCGTTCATGGTCACATTAATATACACATAGTGTACCTCCAGCGGTTACGAAAAATCAGAAAACATGTTTCCTCCCCCCCAAACAATCAAAAAACAACGAAGAAACAAGGAACCTAAGAAACTCTGACAACTTTGTGATGCACTACATGTATCATTCTTCCTCTTACCAGAATGACGAGGATATAACCAAGCTGAAGAAGTTAACAAATTTCCCGGCAATTGACGGTGTCATGAGATTTATGATATATGCATAGGTTTTCATATATCGGGGCGATCATGAGATTTATGATATATGCATAGGTTCCATATATCGGGGCGATGTGTATCGACATGTATATGTATGTATCGACAGCTATGTTAGAATTGTGGGACTACAGGACGCAGTCGGTACAGATGCGTAAGCAAACACTTAACACAAACACTTAACGGTCGGTCAGCAAAGCTCGACAAATATGCTGAGCTCCACAAGACTTTGACTCAGGAACAACAGAGCGGTTGAGGTATGGAGATTGAGACGCTGCGACAGAAAGTAGAAATGAATAACAAAAAAAGGGTAAGCTTGTATAAGAAGGCCATGAAGCGATTGTTCCGTGTGCTCATTTAATTACTCAGCCATCAGGTATGTGATTGATCTGTAATGGTGCACTATTAAAATAGGATATCATGTGCGGTTCATATATCAAAATGTGGTAGATGATTCACATTTCCCATCTCGTGAATTTTAGAATACCATGTATTAAATTTTCTGTGTGTATCATTACCCTCATCTTGCCATTGAAAAAAAGTACTGGGAATATCTTTTAACATATCATGTATTCGGAGGATTAGAGTCCCTCTAGTGCGATTACGTGTGTATGTTGTTGCATTAATTAATTGTGGTAAAAAAACACGTATCGCCACAACGGGGAAAACACGTACTCTAAATACCCGTGTAAAAAAGTTGAAGCAGAAGCTAGACCAGTGTTTCTCGAAGTGGTCCGTACCGCCCCCCTGGGGGCGTTGAGGAAATGCAAGGGGGCGGTAGGAGGGTACGCCTTGAATGGGGGGCGTATATTACTGTATAATATACAGTAATATAATCATTAGGGGGCGCTGGAAAATCAAATAGTGTCCTAAGGGGGCGGTGATTGAAAAACTTTGAGGAACACTGTGCTAAACTGTACATAAAGTGTCATATGGACAGTCTAGGTAAGTTCTACAATGGAAACTATAGAGACAAACCCTGTCATATTAATAGATGCAACTGGATGAAATCGAATATTATGCAAAATATGGAATAGTGAAGAAATGAAACATAGCACAATTTGTGATCACAGTAAAATCAACGACTTTGCAAAACAAGAATAGAATAGAATAGAATAGAATGAGGCTATAGGAACGAACCTTCTGGCCCATTCTTGGGTCGGATAATTACTTCGATAATTATTCGGTTGTATACCCAAGTCCCATGCCGTATTTCTAGCCGCGTCAACCATGTCGGCAGCGGGATTCAAAGAAGTTAATTTACCAATGAAATAATTCCGTGATGTATAAGTGATATTTGCCGGAGTGTAATCATTAAGTTAATGTACACTTAAAAAAGTCTTATCTTAAGTTAAAAAATATTCAATTTTTTGAGTCTCAATATTAATCACAAGACAATGATTAGTAATTAATAACGTTCAAGTTAAGGTTTCAAGTGATAATTTACTTTAAAATTTTCAACATAGTCGCCCCTTCCGTTCTCTACACAAATTTGTCATGACAGCACCACTGACAACTCAATTGTTACGACTTTACTTCACCAATAAAACAACAGAACAATATATTTTTTGCATTATGAAACTCGCTTTGATGTATAAGAGATACGCTTTGATGTTTTTCATTTTCAAGTGTTAGTTAAGTCGACGCGAGATATAGATAAATTTAAATAAAGACTAACAATAAAACAACGCACCATTTCAACACAATGCATGCATTTCACATAGAAAAGAAGGCTTACCAGGCTGCAACGGCGTTACTTATACGTAGACATATATAAGTACGCGCTTTAAATGATTATTTTTATAATATAAAGTATCTTAAATTGTTTCTTCCCATTTTAATGCATAATGAGAAACTGGAAACGATAAACGCAAGCTGAGAGCGACCCTTAAAATAGCTAAAATTAATGTAAACATTGACGCATCGAAGCCTAACAGCTGATGTCAAAAGACGTGTTGTTGCAGAACAATAATAAATATCCTCACCCTGTGATGACTTAACTTTCTCTTAAAATTATTCCCGTGTGTCGGATCCATGTGCGTATTTAAACTACCATATTTGTATGAAAAGTATCACTTTCTGAGACAATTTTGTACATGAAGAGCACACACTAGCTCACACTCTCGTCACCCTGGCAACTGAGACGCGTCATTCTACTCCCTCCCTTAGTACTTGCACTCCCCAGCGCCAGGCAGGTGCCAACTAGTCATTTCTCTAGCACTTTTCCATTCATTTAAATTGCGCGTCTCCACTATTCCTACTACTACGACAACCAAGCAAAAACACTTAGCTGCTCTCAAAGAAAACGGAGATATCAACGCAAAGGTTTCATGCAGCAGAGGCTCTGAAATGTATTCGAATGTGGATCGAAGTAACACAGCAAACAAATACTATAGTCCATTCCGATCTACTCGTATTTGCGTATTCTACGTATAGTAAAACCTCTTAAGCGTAACTTCGTACGAGCTCAAGTTCAGTCATATTTTTAAACTGCATCGTCGCAGAATGAATTACAGTTTATGATTGAAACTAATATAATGGTCGTAATATCTACTGAAACACTACAATTTTACAATAATTTTCGCCAAAACGTACAACGCATCATCTAGCCATTTCGTATTTTGGGGGACTTCTATGCATTGTAAATAGCACGATTACTTGAAAATACCATTCAGAATTGCTAGCGTAGGCATTTCAAGGCTGAAAATTAAAACGCAACTCTTTCACGAGATATGAATTTCGCGCAGTGAAATCCGACACCAAGTTGCGGAATGTCAGGAGGGCGGGGTGGGTGGTCCGGATGTAATCACGCTTTTCTACCGCTCGTTCTCATGGCACCAAGCAAAAAATAATTGGGGAACAAACAGTGTAATGAAGAGTTAATGAACAAGTCCCATAAAAGCCACAAACCGATGTAGTGTTATCGTCATAGATCTTAATAAAGTATAATGTCCTTTCAATAATGTCGTAATGTTGTCCTTTCATGGAAAAGATAAATGGCAGTAGGGAACTATAGTCGACCACTACATAACACATTTGAAGTTCATGGTTTTGCATGTATATGATTTCCTTAAAACTGAGCAGAAGTTCATCGTCTACTTCCAGCCTCGTCTACGGCGCTCGAACAAAGCTAAGTGACTGGAGTACAGAGTGTCCATTAAGTCTCTTATAAAAGTCTCTCATAAAGTCTCAACAGCATTTCTTTCACAAGCATGATCCCTGAAACACACATATACAAACTGTGATTAAAAACTTTAATAAACACTGGATACAATAGCATAAATCTGAATAAAATACCTTAACAATTGCATTCGTAAGAAATTTTTGAAATGGTAAAGAAACTTTATGGACACCCTGTAGGTCAATTCTGCCATGCGTCGGCTATCACTTGATAGCTCTCTCAGTTAACCTTATTAGTTCTAGAATTGTCAATGCACCGTTTTCTAGAACCAATAAAGTGCATTGACAATTCTAGAACAAATAAGGTGCACTGACAATTCTAGAATCAATAAAGTCCATTGAGAATTTTAGAACCAATAAAGTGCATTGACAATTCTAGAACCAATAAAGTGCATTGACAATTCTAGAACAAATAAAGTGTATTGACAATTCTAGAACCAATAAAGTGCATTGACAATTCTAGAACAAATAAAGTGCATTGACAATTCTAGAACAAATAAGGTGCACTGACAATTCTAGAACCAATAAAGTGCATTGACAATTCTAGAATCTAGAATTATTAATGGGGAATTCAATTCATTTCATTGACAAGAAACTTATTTTTCTTGACTGAAGTTATGGTGATGGGAAAAACGAAAATAATGATATGATTCATGATGCATGAACTCTGTGTTCATTATAATAAATAGTGATGTGATTTATGATGTATGAACTCTGTGTTCATTATAATAAATAGTGATATGATTTATGATGTATGAACATTACGTAAATTGTAATAAGTCACCTCAATATACACTTAATTCTGAAATTATGTGTCTGCCCCTATACAATGAATAAATTCACTACTTTTTCAACACTCAATTAGCGTAAATAACAAATTAGCAGGTCTAAATTGAAGGTGGTCCACAGAGATAGCTGATGTATAATTAGCTATGCACAGAAAGTCTTCAAAGCCACACTTTTGGTGCATGTGAGTGTTGAAACAAACCAGGTCAAATTTTAGCCATTAGAACATGTAAAAAAATACCCTCAAAGAATAATTTTTGCATTCTAGTAGCGTACCGGCAACATTGACTCAGTCATTCTTTTAATACTAATTGTTCTTTCCTTATTCACAGTAATGCTAAGTTATACCCGTTGTTTATGGACCTCACACGTTACAATCCTTACATTCCACGTTGTTCGTTACATAATACACATTCGAATTAACACACATTACTATATTAACTTGACAAAATACATGTATGCACATCCTAACGCATCTCTATTTAACACATTTATATGTATACTGAATACATTTACACAATTGTATCTACGCATTTGACTTCCATCCTCTCGATTTCGAAGCACATTGTAAATCACTGGGAACATTGTTATTGTAGTCTCGGTGCAGCGCATAGTCATTGTTAGTGCACAGAAAATTTCATCTTAAAAAACCTATTTTTTTTGTCGACATTGTTGGTACATATGATTATAATATTTGCTCCCTATATCGTTAGAAAACGGCAGTGATATTTCATCTTCAAAATTGGTAACATGCATAGTTATTTTCCAACATTGTTGGGTTACATAATATTTTCTTTTAATATTATTGAGATCTTGTCCTTTTTCATTTTATTTCGACATTGTTGGGAATCATTCCTCTTTTATTGACGACTGAAGCGTTCAATTGACAATGGTTGAATATTATTATATTTTCTTTTAACATTGCTAGGATTTCCTCCATCTTTTATTGATACTTTACGTTCAATTGGCAATGATAAATAGTCATCGCCTTATGATCAGAGCCAATCTCGTGATCAGGCGGAAATAATTAATTGAGTAACCTCGAATGTTATACGAATAGTCAGAAGAAAAGAGCACGTGAATATTCCAAA
>VCRD01008963.1:0-7500 GCA_006783055.1 Trinorchestia longiramus
ACGTAAGAACCAGAAATAACGGTCAAAAACTATTACTGAGAAACTTCAAGACATCTCAAGCTATGAACTTTTTTCCCGTTAAAATAGCTGCAACTTGGAACCAGCTGCCAGAAAACATAGTTTCTGCTGGCACTGTGAACACATTCAAAAATCGTCTCGATAAATTTTGGATTACGAACCCCCCCAGTACTACATCCTACTAACTATGTCCCTAACTCCTTAAGGTTAATGTATGATTGAGATAAATGCTCGTGACATAAACGCCTGTGCGTGAGTGATATTGGTGCACACGACTAAATTGACTTACGTGGTTAAGGTGTACGTGCATGACTGATGGATTTACTTTAGACGGCATGGGACTTCGGTATTGAACCAGGAATGGGCCAAACGGCTCGTTCCTATTGCCTTATTCTATTCTATTCTATTCTAACTTCGAATTATTTCTATAGCATACTTGAACGTAAATTTTTTTGTTGCATTTGTGAAAACTGAGTGTTATAGCTTTACATAATTGGTGAAATTTTGTCACATGCTTGTAATAAATTCTTGTACAGTTCTAAGCTCTAGCGCTCAAGCATTTTCTTTTACTTGTAGAGAGTAGAGTCTAAATTTAATCAAATTTTATTATATATTAATCATGATCTTTTTTCATGAAGTGACATTAAAAGCTTAGACTTGCTATTTGGACAGGTAATGTACAAACAATGTTCAACTTTGTGTTTATTTTCTTCACAGAAATCCAGTTACTAAGAGCACCACTTACAGCTCTACTATCATCGGAACATCCTGAATCGCTTTACAAGAATTACAAGTGAAAACATTCAACTGCTTGGATAATTTAACGCGGAACAATGATAACGAAAATTTCCCTTTTTCAATGTGAGTAAGGGCAAGAGATAAGAAGTAAACCATTGTAGGAGAAATGGTTTCAAAATATTCCACATGAACGAAAGCTGTACATGCTGAGTATGAAAACAAGGCATTTGGTAGCAACATTTTCCAAGTAAACGATCACCATCAATCGATTATTTTTCAGACTAAGTTAGACGCCAAAAATAGTCGCAACTTGATTTTGTTTTATTTTTTTAAACTAATAGCAACTTAGACCCAAGTTCAACTTTCAAACAGAAAATTCTATACTCCTACATTAGTTTCATGGAAAAAGAATGTTTTTTAAATTTCGGGAGCTGATTTACGTATATGAAATCTAGTAGTATGTTTGGATTATTCAATAAAGACTTTTACGGATCATTTGGGTTAAAAATTTAATACATAGTGGAAATTTTTTTCCTGTTGAGGTATTCCGGGCAAAAAACATCGGACAAGCGTTTTTGATGGACTCGCCGTGTAGTCTTTCCTGTCACTTATAATTAAGGACAACATAGTGTTTTTAATGAGTCAATTTCTTTCACGTCAATAGCACAACGTAGTACTTAGAAAACACAGACGACATTTAGCAAGTGATACAGTCAAGAAAGTAAAACGCTCCAAAATAACGTATGAAAAAATTTCCTCCTAAACTGTATTTCAGAAATTTTCCTTTTTGCTTTGTGAAGATCTGAAAATAATAAAGAAAACTTCGAATATTGACAATTTTTGAAGACCTGAACAAATTAACGAACTGCTAGGCGATTATATTCATTTTAGTTTGTACTGCTACAAACTATCCGTGATTGAATCATGATTGAGTTTTTTGTTCAATGTTTCACTTTCAAATTGGAAATACATAGTCAAAAATAATTATTCAGCTGCCAAATAAACTTTGTTCCTCGTTTATTTTATACAAACAAAATTCAAGAGCTCGGAGTATCTCATTCATTACGAGCAACATATGAGTTATGTAACTATAAGTCGTGTAGATAAAGGTTTATGTAGACAGGGATTGAATATAGATCTCTTGTGGTGGTATCACTGCTGTCTAGTAGAGCACGCTGCTATTGAAATTTGAGAATGATGTGAAGGGACTGAGAATTAATTTGCCAATTAATTTAGTTTTTTTATTCAGGATGGCAAGAAAACCATTTTTTCATTCTGATGAGAGAGAACAATGAAACATATGAATTTTGATCAAAAATAAAATACTATTCAGATGACATAACATACAAAAAATTAATTCAAGTTACCGATTATAGGGGAGACATATTTAAATATCGCTATCCAAACAAATAGAAGTGACAAACAGATTTTTTGACAAAAAAAGCATAGTTCCAATCACGTTAATGCTTGTGTTTTAATATTTGTGAAATCTCACTTAAAATTCAACAGGAAGGACGAATTGATCACAAATTTTTGCAGGTATGGACGTGTTCTAACTTAAAAATCCATCACAATACTAAATTCGGATAGCACAAAATCCCATGGACTTCACCTCAAAATTACATTTGAGGAGCAACAAACGAGCGCTCGATCAACTGTGTAATATATCGGTGAACCAAAATGCATTGCCATCAGTAAAAATAATCTATAAGTACGTTTGCCAATTTTCATGTTTCAACTCCTTTAGGAGCGCTGGGCAAAGGGCTCATTGACGAGTGTATGCATTTCTGTGTTTTAAGCAAGTAATGATGTGGCGTTTTAGTGAGATAGGTTGTAGTTGTGCTCAATTTCTAATAATAAGATAGAATAATTCACACTAAAAATGATTTCTCAAATCATAGGAGTTTAAAAACGGAAATACGTAATCACGTCGGAGTTGCATTGTAGAATACTATAGAGCAAAGCATAGAAACAGCGGATTTTCAAGGATAATGAAAAAACTTTGAAACAACACATGCATTTTAGTTGAACTATTAACTCTGGAACGACTGCTAAAAATATTTCGCTCGAGCCACAAACTTCTAGGGCGCAGGAGAGAGTAAGCATTACCTTAACTCAGATGCCCCAAAAGTCAGAAGTGACTTATGCCCCGCCCATTATATAACGGGTGAGGCAAAAGTAACCACAATTTTCTATACTATTAAAACAAAACTTAATAGAGGCAAAAACACGGCTAACATATCATAGGCAAGGCGAAATCTTGGAGTTTTATGTATTTCGTATCTAATATACCAATTAAAGGTTCATTTTACTACTCATAAACTTTTCACGATTATCAATAACCCCAAAATGGCAATATATTGCAATTAACAGAGAGCAAGAATAGTGGAAAGTTATTTCACACATAACGGATCCTCAGTTGCAGGGCAGAGAGACTTCATGACAACATTTATTCAACGAACAAGTCCTTCCAGACATTGCATCATTGGAATGATTTCAAGATTCAGAGAATCCGGATCAACAGCTGATGAGGAACGCTCTGGTAGACCGAGAGCAGTACAAAATGCATATGGAAGTCGTTGTATTTCAAACAGCATTCAACAATAGCCACGAAGATCGACCAGGAAACGTTCCAGTGAATTAACTGAACGAAAAATTCCCAGTTCACTGGAACGATTCCTAGTCATGCAGCCTGAACACTCATGAACAAATGAATTATATGAAAATATCATTGTATGCCATCCGTGCCCTGAGATTAAAATTATGAAGCAATAAATTCCTTAACCGATATTAGGTATGACTAAAAAGCTACACTACATGACCTGAAAGCATTGAAATATGCACGTCTATTAAACACTGTCATGTATAAATATTGTAGAATCTAATACTGCGAATGACCGTCGTGTGTTTATATATTCATTTATTTATGTTTCGTGTCACGCTTTTAAGAATAGATAGGAAGAAATTAGCACTGCCGATCTTGGTTTCAGTTCACTGTTAAATGAATACACTCATTTTCGCTTTACAAGTGAACTATAATGTCACTTTCAAAAAAATTAGAGAGATCCAAAGCCTTATACCGTATGTCCCATAAAAACCCGAACCGAGTATTTATTTTCCCGTATCAGTAATATCATCATAAGAATACCCAGGATTCTTATGATGGATGGTATCAGTAATACCATCATAAGGAATTAAATGCTTATGGTATTCTTATGATGGTACTACTGATACGGGAAAATAAATACTCGGTTCGGGTTTTTGTGAGACATACGGTATACTCAAGTTTGGTGGGGTATTGCATATTACAATATATTCTAGGAAAGCTGTCATTAAAGAAATACTCAATTAAAACGTTTCTCCTACGTAAATGTATATAAAACTAAATATATTGCATTGCGTTTTTATATGTAATTTGATTTAATATCTTTCCATCAGTATTTGCCAACATTTTTGATGGCACAGGTATTATCACAAAATCTCTGCCGTCATTTTTGACTGCTGGGTACGCTAGTACATAATATTGTACTCAATGTTATAAAGGAAACAGATTTCAACTGCTGTTGACAGTGTGTATGTTTTAGTTAGTTGATTAGATTAATAATTTTAACACAGAAAAAATAAATTAGAACAATGTTTACCAGGCAATTAATAAAAACTTATGTTCAAACTGCGTACCCAATTTATTCACCGATGATATAACTTCCCGGTTTGTCATTCATACTGGCATAATATTTTACAAAATCATGAGCTGATCTCGATTTGAGAGGTAAGTGTACTAGAACGCAATCAAAAATATGACCATGGATATTACACGGGGAGGAAGCTATTGGACATTAGTTTATACCGACTCCCAATAAATATAACCCTAGAAATTTCACGACTGTGCACACTGTTATTTATTCAATCAAGAGTATGGACATGTTTATGCTGATATGTACAGTATATTCAGAGGTCAACAATCCAGAAAAAATATCTGTTTTGTTGCAGTGAAGTACCTTATAATGCCAGGTCTTAAATTTTCAACTTATTCTGTAGTTGGACTTTACCCGAGTGAGTTGTTCCGGTCTTTTTGTTAGAGTCACAATTTATTCTAACTTTGCAGGTGATAGAATTTGAGCATCATTTATAAAGAATAGTGATATTCTCTGCAGAAGGGATGAAGGTAAAGACATGAGTACTTTCGTCTTGTATGCAGAATTGCAACTTTTATAACTATTAGAGAAGCAAAATGAAAAGAGGCAAAATTTGTTGTATGTATGTATCTGGAAAACTTGAAATGATATTCAAAATTATCCATAATAATTGTGACTGTAGCTAGGAAATCATTGTAACGGTAACAGTGAAAGAATTGAAACCCTAACAATGAACTAATTAAAACTGCAGCTGTGAAATAATTGAAACTGTAACAACAAAATGAGTATAACTGTAACAATAAAATAATTGCAACTTTAACAGTGCAATAATCTTAACAGTAACAAAAATTCGTGCAACTGTAGCAAGGAACTAATTGTAAATGCAACAATGAAATAACTGTAACTGTAACAATGAAACAATTGTAAATACAGAAATGAAATAATTGTAACTGTAACATTGAAAGAAATGCAACTGTAGAAGTGAAACAATTGTAACTGTAGCAGTGAAATTAGTGTAAGTGTAACTATGAAATAAGTCTAACCGAAAATTGAAATAAGGAGAGACGTACTGAATGACAAGCTCGCATTTAATAATGTTGAGCTACAATAAATAATAAAGTTTTTAACTAGGCTTCTTTCTCAACAAAGAGGCTTGAGTCATGTGATGTAAAACTCAGGATGAATTTCAGAAAACGCAGTTTGAAATTTCCCTGTTACTCCTAAGACAATCTGTTGCACGTCTCCTTCTCTTGTAACCAGTGGGAAGCTAATAGCAAATCGTGCCTTCAGAAATTCTTTTTAGAAATCAAAAGCACTTGACATCGATAGATATTAGTCCTTTCCAAGAAGATCTTGGATTCACATTTTACTTTGAAATTCGTATTTTCTGCATGCCAGCAGACTATAACATTACTCACCATACATTTATCTGACACTTATTTTTTTGCTGATTAGAAATATGCTTCTTTATACACTAATTAAATCTTGAGCGTCCCTAGTAGTTTCTGTAGGACTCTTCACATCTTTAATTCAATTTTTACGCTACAAAATGAGACTCCAGGTATTTTTAAATTTCATGTCGCACTTTTCCTTAATGATTCGTTCACGTCGCGCTGGGATCAACACGTGAAATTTTTGCGTCGAACTTGGCCTGGATACCCACATCTCTTGCTTCAATGCTCCAACAATATGCACCACTGTTTTTTAGAAACTAAATTTAGATAACCCTAAAAATTTTCATTTATGTTGTCTGCATGACGTGGGTTATTAAAGTTTGACAACATAAGTATATCATAACTAGCATACGAGAACTGAAAGTCTACAGACTTTGAAACCTAAATTTCATAGAGTTAACAGTTAATTTCAATTTGTGTAAAACTGGTTGTTTAACGAATTGCATACAACACTTCAAACCCAGAATACTTTGAGAACGACCTTCAAATGAGCCATCAAGGGTGATTTAAGGTTTAAAATATTTAGTTACTTTTTAATGAAATTGGTAAGTCATAGCAAGTGATACACACGACCCATTTAAATCATACGCTCACAACTTATGCATATCAAACAGTTCTCAATATACATCATGGATTGACATGTAATATGTGATCCATTTTTTAATGTATGATGCTATGTTTTTTCATTTTATATATGTACATCTATATGAGCTGATAGCAATGTTGCAGAAGAAAATTGTGGAACAATCGGTAATTTAATATAAACGTGCATTTACATCAAGTAAAATGACACCTTAAATGAAGTTAAATATCTACGATCGATGCTTGATAAAAATTACACCTCTGAGTTGAGATTCTACAGTCTTAATGTATGTACACTATTCAGCAAACTCATCAAAATATAGAGGTAACTTTTCAATTGGATTCATTCTCATTTTTCCAGATTCAGCTGCTGATGATCGCTGGCCTCTTCGCTCTGTCGGTAACAGACCACTACCATCGAGATGCTTCACTGATTGATTAAATAACTTGAAAATTTAACATTAGAACAATGATGAAGTCATCTATGAGTCGGGATATATAAATCAGTGTAGATTTTCAGGCCATAATAATTCTGCATATTAATTTCATAAATCACAATTGTTTAAAAAATGTGATGTACGTAGATTAAACTTTAAAGGATGTAATGTTAGTTCATTTTATATTTTGGGTGTTGCATTTTTTAGCAAAAACATTTAAGATGTACGTTCAATGGAGGTTAAATTGTTTGTGAAATATTCAGTAAGTTCTGGGAAGTTAAAAATTGAAACTGTTTTGCCGGCGAAAGTTTGGTAATAGTGAGTGTTTCCATTAAATTATGATATGCCCACATCTTCACTATAGTAGTTTAGTATTTAAATGGGTAGAAATTTATTTTAATTTCTAATTTCAGGCTATTTATATTCTTTAAAAACAATTTTAGATGAAGGTGCAATTAAAATGTGACTTTCTTTTTTTTCAGAGTGGACTCCCCATCGAAAGTAAGTAGTCTAATACTTAAAAATTTTGGATTTGGCAGGTAATGGACTGAGAAAAACTTTTTCAACAAGAAATAAGTTCGTACATCACACACGTGGCGTATGATTTTGCTGGATTGGAGTTATAAAGTGGAGTAC
>VCRD01008963.1:12500-16037 GCA_006783055.1 Trinorchestia longiramus
ACAAGTATTTATAGAACACTAATGGAAAGAAATTTGCATTTCAGTTTGTCGAACACTAGCAATAAAGATGTTAGATATTGTGCAGGTGTGATATGCAGTGAAAATGTGCACTGTAGAGTCTAATTTTGATATTTCAGCAAGTGATACAACGTCTGTACTTCACACGAATGAGTAAGTAAGCGCCAAAATTTATGTTCAAAATTTATCTTATCTGGAAATCATTTGGGCTGAGGGGCTATGGAATAGAATAAATCAATAGAAACGAGCTGTTTGGCCCATTCTTCGGTTGCTACCCAAGTCCTATGCCGTTTAAAGTAAAGGCATCGATCATGCACATACAGTGGCGCCAAAAGGAAAGTCTGCGCTGCCAATATTTTCTAAAACTTGTAAATTACGCTAAATTCAATGTAACTGATCAATACAATCTATAAAATATTCGATTTGGCATTGATTCCTCTTTAATATTGTATGCTTACATATATTCACTTTTCAATTGTAATCTGCAAGTGATCACGTCAATTTATATAGAAAACACCAAATCAAGAAGGCCAGCAAATATGTCTAACCTTTAGACAATAGAGTATCTGTAATAGTGCCAACTGTTGCTCTGCGTTATAACCAAGTTATATTTTTAGTCCGAATGCCTCGACTTTCTCTTAATGACCGTAGGAGCTCATTAAACTCCACAATGCTGGAATATCCAACCGAGAAATTGCCAGAAAATTGAAATGTGATGAGAAAAACTGAACGAATGAATATGCAAAAGCACCATAAAAAGGGTAGTGTTCAAAATGCTCCTAAATCCGGCCGTCCTAAGGTAACTTCTTACTGAGTCAACCGCGCCATAAAGATCTGCAGCCTCAGAAACAGATTTGAAACTTCTCCTCAGATCCAAAAACATTGTAACCTTGCTGAAAAGCGTTCGCATTCAACAATTAAAAAGAGATTGAAGAAATTTTAGTTGCGAGACTGTATGGCAAGACTCAAACCAATTATATCTGTGAACAGAAAGCGCCGCATAGACTTCGTCAGATCTCATGAGCATCATGACGCCTCATACTGACGGATGGTGCTTTTTAGCGATAAAAGCAAGTTTAATAGGCTAGGCAGTGATGGCAGGCAGTACGTCCGACGAAGGAAGGACGAAGAATTTAATCACCGGTGCACAATTTTAACGCTGCAAGGGGGTGGAGGTTCAGTCATGGTGTGGGGTGCGATTAGTGCCCATGATACGGGACCTCCAGTTCGATTTCACGGTCAAATTCATTCGACCAATTACATTGATATGTTGGATGCACATTTTGTGGCCTATTTTGATGATAATGTGGAAGATAATCCCATCTTTATGCAGGATAATACCCCCAATCACATAGCTGGCAATGTCAAAAGGTTCCTCCAGGGACATAACGTTCCATGTTTGGACTGGTCTGCCCTATCACCAGAGCTCAAATCAATTGAGAACATATGGTACTACATAAAGCAACAGCTACGAAACGATAACCTATACTATAATAAGAGCCGCGTCCGTCCGTCAGTCCGTTTTTCTGTCTCTGTGTGACACTCTTCCAATCGATAGCTTTGATAGCAACAAGGATAAAGCTTAAGAAATACAAGAAATCATTCTATCGCATTATTTTTATGTGGGAATTGAATTCCCTTTCACTTGCATTAAGGTATCCAGAATACACAATCGGTTTATTTTTACAAATAGAAATTTTCTTTGGACCTTTTTCTGTTAAAATTCATCATGAATCTTTGATATTTTTAATTGATAATGCGAAAAGAAATATTTTAAATTAGTTTGACCAGTAATCTGGCTACCATCTAGTATAAGGCCAAAGATTTTGGAAATTGATTTCGTGTCACACTCTTAAGAATAGATTAGCACAGGCAGTCTTGGTTTCAGTTGACTGGTAAAGTAATACACTCATTTTCGCTGTACAAGTGCACTATAATATGTCACTTTAAAAAAAATTAGAGAGATGCAGAGCCTTATACATATACTCGAGTTCGTATTGTGGATACCGAGTTCGGCGGTATATTGTGACTCACAAATACTGTATTCTGTGTTTATTACTGTCCCAACAATAATAAGTTACTTTTGAAATAAGCCCAAACATGGAAATTCCACTCGAAAGAAAAAAAAGACTGAATCGAGAGCGAAAAAGAAGAGTGAGAGAAAGATTATCTCAAGAAAGATTTATAAATATTTTTTGCCCTCATTTTTGATGGCAAGTGTACACTAGCTCTGCAACAACAATTTTGTCAATATCTTCTCAGGTTCCATGGTCATTCTCCAGTATAAATAGAAAATGGCAGTGAGGAATACCACGTTTCTAGAATTCAGTGGTATTAGTATGAACAAGCATCTCATGCTTTTGCAACAAATTATTAACGGGCATTGCACTAGTTTTCATAATCTTGGTGAACTGCAGACAAAAATTGAAAAAAGTGGGACGCCGTTTCACCGGAGGTCCGTCGCAAACTAATCGAGGGAACGCCGAAGAGGCGGGCTGTCAAATCATAGAAAGGTTATGCTACCAAATACTGACTATTATACTTTGTTTTCGAAAGAAATTTTGTACTAATGTTTCATTAAAATAATATTTTTACATTATAAGAAGTTTCTTTTTGCCTTCTTGATTTTGTGTTTTCTATATTCAGTGTGGGGCAAAATAATACAACACGTTGATTACATCGCCAGATTGCACATTTGTAGACCACGTACAATTACAAAAATTGGACTATATATGAACAATAGTATAAAAATATTAATAATACATCTAAGCCCCACAAATATTTAATAGAAAAATATATACGAACATGTGTAATGAATACGTGAACAAAAGTTTACAACACATTTCAAAATATACATACATTAATACTTTGTTGAATAGCTCTCATTATAAATTATAGCTTCGAGACGTTTATACTAGTTCACTACCTACCTTTTCCAAATTTCGGGTGTAATCTTATTCCATTCTTCAATGCAAATTTCTTTGAGTTCAAGGATGTTAGTGGGACCTCTCTTCTGAATTTTCAATTTCAATTCCCTCCCAAGTTTTCGAACGGATTCATGTCTGGGGATTGACTAGTCCATTTTAAAATATTTATCTTCTTCATCCTCAATCCTTCATTGTTTTTTTTTTGCAGTATGCTTTGGATCGTTGTCTTGTTGTAATTTCCATCCACGTTTCGATTTTAACAAACGAGCTGAAGGTAGGAGTTGCTTCTTCAGTATTTCACGATATTTCCTGTCATTCGTGGTTTCTTCAATATTGTGAAGTTTACCTAACACTGATAAGCTGAAATATCCCCACATCATGATTGAGCCACCTCCAAAGTTAACAGTGGGTCTGGTGCTCTTTGCTTTATACTCTTTGTTTCGTTGCTTCCAAACATGGTTTGTGCTGTTTCTCCCGAATAGTTCGATTTTGGTTTCATCCGACCACTGTGGTGATAGTAGGGATGTGGTGATAGTAGTGTTAAGGCATGGTGATGTTGAATGATGTGAACATGTAAGGATGTAGGGGATAC
>VCRD01008968.1:0-11321 GCA_006783055.1 Trinorchestia longiramus
CTGTTGAATCACTCACTACAGCACAGTCACTGATTTATCAATATTGTCCAATCGAGGCACGATTCCTAACACTTGACTTTCAGTGAAAAATACCAACACTTGAAAAATAAACACAAATACAGTTAAACACAAAAATTAGACAAGACTGACAATACTTAAGACCTAGAATGTCTCAGTGAAAAACACCAACACTTGATACTCTAAACATCACAAAAGAACATACACCAGCAAGTTAAACAAAAATTAAACAAGACTGACAATACTTAAGACATAGAATGCTTACCAGGGAATTCTTTAACCTAACGTCACATGTTGAAATTCACGAATGGCGTCGCTGGGGAGAGCTCCGTCCAGACAATGAGCGTGAGAATGTTGCCAGACTATAGTTTTGATTGTGAAATACTTTCTGGCTAACGCTCTTAATATTAATATTATTATTATAATGTGCACTAATTATGCACGTTTTAATTGTAAAGAGTTCATAAAAATCACTCGAATTTTAGTCTTATTTTTATTACTAAAAATAAGGTTATTTTAATATTTCTAATTTTATAAGCTTTAAAGGGGTAGCAGGTCTTGCTACAAACTGATTACAAGCTCTCAGTTTTGATCGTCGATCTTGGCCCCCATTGCTGTTTTAATTGCGATCGTGTTCATGAATAAATCTGCAAGCTACGAAGCCGATCGTATCACTTCCCTGGAAGAACATCACTCACGAAATAATCACAACAGAAAAGTAACACGTTTCCTAAAGTGGTGACTGTAAACTCGTGACGCTAAAGCGGTAACCCCAGAAATGGTTCGTACTCTAAATAGTCACCATTTTTATTAATTTCACCAGTAGGACATGATTGACAGTGATGCACCGTTATGTAAAATGTGAAATATCTTTTTTGTCAGTGTGCCTGTCTATTATATGAATAATTCATCTTACTTCTGCGCAAAATTGAGAGATCAAATGATCTTACTAGGAAGACTCAGCCGTGACAATGCGTTGCTATACTTCGCGACTCAAAGCTGAGTACAAAACTATTTTGAAGTTTTCGAAGCCCCAAATGAACACGACAAAGAAGAAAAAGCAATTTTGAAATCATCTATTATTAAAACAACTAGTAGTGACGTGCAATTAATTAATTAATGGTATTTACGGGCGGAATAACTAAAATACTGGGCATGGGTGAGAGCAACAAGCGCCCAATGGATGACAGCAGCGTTGCAGGAAATTTCAAAAAGCTCAATGCAGGTACGACTAAGGCTAAACGTTTACTCCATTGTTCGAATTGATTATACAAAAAATCATAATTTTCTTTCTTCCAAAAAGTGTGTAATTAGTGAAATGGAATTTTGAAATGTTGCAAGTGACTTGCCATGTGTGTTATCAGTTACCTGTCTGATGCAGCCATTATTTATCATTCAGATGTGGTTTAGTTAGCTTCGAGATGTAGCTGGCCACCTATCATGTATGGTTATTAGTTACCTGTCAGATGCAGTTATTAGGTACTGATCTTTTACAAGGATATTGGTCTATTCTAGAACAATTTTAAATGTCAAGGAGTCGTTTATCAGTTTATTTCTTTAACAAGTAAGTAGGTCATGCTGTGCTTTCATTGGCTGCAGTGTGTCTTACTGATGGGTCCTTTGAAATAAAATGTCTATTTTTGTTCATAAAAATAATACAAGTTTGTACTTTACATGTTTTTATTTAATGCTGCAGGATTATTACTAAAAGCTGTAATTGTGCAGGAAAATCACAGCAAAAACTTGAGATTCTAACTGTGGCTTTCAGTCTGTAGAGTGTGGCAGTGATGATGTTCTCTAATCCAGTTTTGGGTAACTTTTGTTCAATTGTAAATAGTTTTATAATTCTTAGTGCTGAGTACTGGGTCCTAGTTGTGAGTACTGGGTCCTAGTTGCTGAGTACTGGGTTCTAGTTGTGAGTACTTGGACCTAGTTGTGAGTACTGGGTCCTAGTTTTGAGTACTGGGTCCTAGTTTTGAGTACTGGGTCCTAGTTGTGAGTACTGGGTCCTAGTTGCTGACTACTGGGTCCTAGTTGCTGACTACTGGGTCCTAGTTCTGAACATTTTAAAGCATATCTACTTATGCTGAAAAGATATCAAATTTTCTGTTTACTTTATATATTGTTACAAGTTGTGTTGTTCATTTCAAGAAGGTTTATGCTTGTGTTGATGTAAATTATTGTAATGGTTCTTGATCTATTTTTGTCCATGCAGTAACATGTTCAAAAATAATAAGATTCATGAATGTATGTATGAGGTGTTGTATGGCACAAGGGCAAAGACGTCACAAACAAGTTTTGAGTAATTGTCATACCAAGGTAGCATGATGGAAATTTCTAAAACATGATTAATTATGTACTTATTAATGGGTTCTTGGTCTTATTTTGTATGTTAACTACTAAATCAAGATTGGCAGTAAGATTTTTGTGCTGTAGAAAATGGATTTTTTATAGTTATAAAAGTTTTTTGATGGGGTTTCCTTTCTGTCCCACCCTGTATAACTTTATGTAATTTACCATCTCAATTTATTGACATCTTGATTCCCTACTTCTTAAATTTTCCCCAATCGTTTTAGCCTGGTTGTAGTAATATATTTCCTAATAATAATTATGGACTTATCTGTTAAGTTTAGGAGATGTTTAAACAAATCTTAAATTTCTTTCTATTACTTTTTATGTGCACTACTGATAAAAATAATTTCCTATCAATACTGTTTACCTATGAACTACATTTAAACATGTTTTTAAATATTAAGCAATTCTATTGTTGGGTTATAATTATTTTATTTAATAGCAAATATATAACTTTGTACTCGTATCACTGATGCATGTGCAGGGCTTCGTATTAGCTATAAATTGGTATTACATCTTGGGCAAAATTTTTTTATTGTTTCAATTGTCCATGAAGTTAGGAAATCACAAGAAGCTTCTCTACACCCTAACTTGCTTGGTGATGTGTGGTGTATGGGTCTGATACATTAACTTATCTACAAGGCAAGGTCTTGTATGTAGACAAAATGATTTATTGTATAAACATTCAATTTCCCAGGACCAGGTAGAGGAACTATAGAAAAAACCATTTATTACACAATTCCCCAGGCATGGGAACTACATACCAAACCATTTATTATATATATAAAGCCATAATTGGGCAGGCATGGGCACCATAGAGAAGACAATCAAGCTGTGCCTGCCATCGTTGGAGGACACGACCATCAGGATGCTGCTGCTGCGGCTAGGTGAGGTGGGGGCCACCAGCGTCCAGGACTTGGAGTTCATGGCTGCGGAGGACATCGCTGACATCCTCAAGCCAATCCACGCTCGCAAGCTCATGAAGTTCTGGACGGAGTACAGTAAGTTGATGTCATGTTATTCCTCTCTTGCTTTTCATGGAAAGAAATGTGTAAGATGCTCAAAAAGTTGTAGATTCATAGGGATATTCCCTTACATTTATGATGGTGGTACAAATTTGTAGCTGCTGAGCAGTGCAGGAACTCAATTTTAAAAAGTACTATACTTTCTGTAGCACCAAGCATTAAACATGACCTCTTTGGAGCTATGAAATATGTACCATCACACTTGAAAGGGTTAAACATGGACATTTTTGTCACAATTTTTTTAGCATTTGGACTGAATATATTTAATTTTATTTCCCTCTGCGTAAGTTGTTATTTTTAAATTGTTTAATTTTTTTATTTAACTCTGAAAGTTTTGGTAAAAAACAAATGCAAATGTTATTTCAATTAGGAATTTTCAGACACCGAAATGAAAATTATATTAGTATTAAAAATGTTTATTTGTATTGATGTCTGCAAAGACCATTTGACAATTGTGCCCGGCATAGAATCTATAAATCATTTATGATGTCTGTTTTCACTAAATATATTATAACAATTTTTCAGAATTAAATGTCAAAATTTTCTCAAATATTTTAATTTAAAACAATTTTTTAAAATAGAATGGCAAATTCTGTCTAATGTTTTGTCAAATGTTGACAAATATAAAAAGAATGTTTACTTCTCTGAAATGTCTTTGATTCAAATTAAGTTTTTAAATTTTTTAATTATCAAAAAAGTACATGGTTCCTATGGAAATTCTACAATTGAGATTTTACTAATTGGAAATTATAGAGACAAATGTATTAAATATTTACCACAAATTATTGTGGTTTAAATAACTATGTTTCAGGAATATATCTAGAACTTTCATTGCGTATCTTATCTACCGATAACATGGCCAAAATATTACCCTTGGAAATTCTACAGTTTAAAAGTGACAAAATAAAGGATCTATGAAATAAAATACATTTATGAGTTATACTCGTGATACTATCAGAACCTGAATATTTTTCATGAACACATACAGAACTTTCATTCCATATCTTATTTACCAATAACATTGTAATGGAGGTGAAGGCTAATAACTGGAAAAAATGAGTATTATACAGTAATCCATCATCTCTAGTATCCACAATACATACAATGCTTGTAATACATGTATACCCGTTTTGATTTCAGTTAAATAAATTTTCTTTAGTAATAGATGGGAAGTAATGGCACGGACACACACACACACACAGATTGAGATTTACCGTGTATTATATGTGTTAGTAGATTAGGATGTATTTTATTTCAAAGAGCCTTAATTTAATCACTTCTAAACGGTGGAATTTCCACTTGTATTACCTAGTAAATAATATAAATATAAGTTATACTTTGAGTGTGGCATTTAGTGATGCAGTGTTTCTCCATAAGCTACAATTATTGAACTGCCACCCAAAGATCATTGCAGGAAACTTGCTAATGTTTTAAATATTGCAGGAGAAAAACATGCTGAAGAAGACTCGAGATACGAGCACAGAGAAGAAAGCTTGTGTGTGGAAGCCACAACTCCACCACCACAGGGGAAGAAGGAAGGCAGCTCTACTCCACCCTTTCATCCACCAGTGGTGGAACCTATTATGTCTTCCACCTCCATCCCCTCCACTCCATCTCTGTCTGATTCTCCATGTCAGGACCTGAACTATCCATTGTCTACCACGTCTAATTCTGTGGCTGACACTTGCGTCAGCAGCCACGCGCCCTCCGTCAACAGCCACGCTTCAAGGGACTCGGGTCTCCCTGGAACAGCTCCTGTAGGAGGAGGAGATTCCACACAGAACTTTCTCAGCCAGGTTTGTTAATTGCTTTTATTTATGTCTATGCTGATGATAGTTTTATTTATTATTAATAGGTATAATGATCGCTCACTGAATAAAAGGATGTCTGTTAATAAGATTTTGTTTGACAGACTGTGAGGCAGTACGTGGGAGTGTGCCTGTCATCTCGTGACAGCAGCTCGAGGGGCACTGAGATGCCTGGGGTGGGTGCTGTGGTTGTCGTACCTAAAGCCTGGGTGGAAAACGTCAAGGACGGCAGCGTCACGCTGCTCTGGCCAATCACAAGCCAGCAAAATGAAGCGTCTGGCAGTAATTGGTATCGATGCTCCGCTTCCTTGTTACACACGTCAGGTGAAGGCACGGGGGACAGTAAAGAGAATAGAGAGCGTTGGCAGAAATACGGTCTGGTGACGTCATGAAAAGCCGTGACGTGTACACAAGACATCCAGTCATAGCATACAATTGACTTTTTTAAGTTACAGTGTTGCGTGAACGATAACATCTGTGCACTGTGTGTATGATTTATATTCATTTCACGTCATATAGGTTAACAGAGGACTTAGCAGCCACCGTAGTCGAGTGGTATGCGGCCCGTGTTCTGTATCGGGTCTCTGCTTGTGCAGAAAGACTGCGTGCGGGTTCGAAACCCGGCAATGAATACGAGCTGTTTCTCGTTTCACGCCGTGAGCTCGCACTTATATGTGTCCTATGGACATATCCCAGGATCGTCGCATGGAGCTCACCATCATCCTTACTCTAAGAATGTTAACCTTAAGAATTTAAAAACCAATGTACTAAATGTCTATGTACTGTGTACTTGATTGGAAATAAAGATTGTTTTTTTTTATACTACATAATATAGGTATAATATGACTTATGCTACATTATATAGGTTAACACTAAGGACTACTATAAATAGGACGTGCACGGCCATATACCTGACTACGCTAGCGGAGGCCAGTTCACTGAGCTGAGTGAGCTCAGTTAGCCACCATCTGTCACAGTGCGAACATTGTCTCAGTCTGTCGCTCGGCTTGAATCGGGCATTGTTGTTTGTTTCAAGGCACATAGCTGCATTTTTATGTGGATACTGTTTGTTTACAAAGTTTAGTGTTAATTATATGTATTCAAAATGCCGAACAAGTGTGGGGTTGTGAACTGTCGGGGTAATTACAATAAGGAGAACAGGCGCCGCGTGTTTTGAGACCTGGAATTCCTCCCAGTATCTTCAATGTGCCTGCTTCATGTCTGCCGTCTCCAAAACCTGCACCTCGCCCGGCGAAAGTTGAAGACCAACAACTGAGGTATTTTCTTCAAAAGGATAAGATTACTTCATTTGATGCTGTCAAAACTGAACGTAACCTGCAGAAGCAGTACAAGTGAATGCTGTCTGTGATTGTCGAAAACAAGCCCACTTTGTGTTCCCCACTAACGCTCAGTGCGTTCAAGAACGGCATTAGTGTACCACTGTTTAAGACACTTAATCCCAACAATGGTTTGAGATCGTATACTCAGTTCGACGAAACTGTGAGCTTGGCAATGCACTATGACATCCCGTTTGACAAAACGATCCAAAATGTTGTCACTCTTCTTCAAGCTCACACATCAGCCTGTGTCGACACCAAGAAGGAGAAAAGGTTGGTATTTTTGACACGTGAATTGGAACTTTTATTACAGAAGCAGTTTTCCATGAATGATTATTGTTTTGCTCTTCAAGCATACCCGAAGTGTAATTATGAACAGCTCAGAGACTTATGGTGCTGCTATGCAAACGCAAGCTGCAGTATATCACTTCATCTATTGACAAGGACCAGGTGCTGAGGGAAACATTTGACAAAGTCCAGACACTGCAGCAGAAGAATGTGTTTCTCTTGGTAAATGACGTACAGATTCGCCTTAATACAAAAGAATGCAGTTTTTCTTCAGACTTCTGTAAAGAAGGCCCGGTTGGCCGACCAATCGCTGCAGTTTGGTAGGTTTTTGCTTCTATGTCTGTTTGTTTATTTGCGTGTATGTTTGGTCGTTTGCATTGGAAAAGGTTTAACTATAATCTATTTTGTAAAGTCTAAAACTGCAGCAACTCGGCTTTCTATAAAGTGACCACTAAGCCACTTAAAAGAAGTAATTTTTTATCAATTAATAATAATACATCAATAATACATGTTAAGTCCGGCTAAAATTGGTATTTCAAAGCATTACAGTGCTTAAAACCATTTAAAATTCAATGTAAAACCTTATGCTTTCTATTGCTTGAAAAAAGTAATTTTTGATCAATTTGTCCAATAGAAAATGTTATGTTACTAAGAATGCAATGGCCTTCGCCAGCGTAGTCCACTATATGGCCGTGCACGTCCTGTTTATAGTAGTCCTTGGTTAACACATAACGTATAATGGATCACATAGTTGAATATTGACCTCTAATGGATAATACAGGTGAATAATGCCCTCTAATGGATAATACAGGTGAATAATGACCACTAATGGATAATACAGGTGAATAATGACCTCTAATGGATAATACAGGTGAATAATGACTTCTAATGGATAATACAGGTGAATAATGACCTCTAATGGATAATACAGGTGAATAATGACCTCTAATGGATAATACAGGTGAATAATGACCTCTAATGGATAATACAGGTGAATAATGACCACTAATGGATAATACAGGTGAATAATGACTTCTAATGGATAATACAGGTGAATAATGACTTCTAATGGATAATGCAGGTGAATAATGACTTCTAATGGATAATGCAGGTGAATAATGACCTCTAATGGATAATACAGGTGAATAATGACCTCTAATGGATAATACAGGTGAATAATGACCTCTAATGGATAATACAGGTGAATAATGACCTATATTTGCAGACTCGTTCGTAGAGACGGCCAGCGCCACTTACCTACACACGCCCACCAAGCTTCAGTGAGTGGGAAGATTTTTTTGTATTTTTCTGTTTTGTCTGTCTAATCTTTTCCTGTTCTTATTAGTAATTATTATTTATTACTATAATTACTATTATTATGATGCATTTATTATAATAATACTGCACAAGTAGGTCATAATACCAGGATTATTGTAGGTCATGATACCAGCAGTATTGTAGACCGTAATACTCTTAGTATTGCTAGCTTAAGACTTGGGAAAAACTGCTACAATTGACTGCATTAAATCGTACATAGATTACCACTAAAACATCACCACCACCAGGCCTAATGTGTCAGCAAGTGAGCTGTCGCTGCTGACGGCGCAGCTGACGAGCGTGTGTGGGGAGCTGACAGAACTGAAAGGCCTAGCAGCTGACGCCTCCAGCATCCAGCGCACCGTCAGCAGCATCATGCTCAAGCTGGACCACCTGATGGGGGAGGTGAGGGGGCTTTGGGGGGGAGGGGGTCTCTTTGTAGCAAATATCTACTTATTTAATGGACAGTGTATCTGTGTGTGTCCGTCCCATTACTTCTTATATACGTGAGGGCTTTAAAAAGTTCGTAGAAAAAAGGACAATTAGAGAAAAAAGTGAGTTATGTTTATTTTTTGATATATGCTCATTAAGGTGTAAACACTTCTGTAAACATTGATACCTTCAAGTCCGTCTGTGTAAAACTGAGAGTGATGCGATCTGAACCTTGTCATAGCAGCTCATTTTACATCTGGCGTCTGCCAAAATCAAGGTCAGGACAAACGTCAAATTAATGGTGAAGCTTGGGTGGTAAAGCAGCCAAATTATTGGCTCGCTGATACAAGTTTATGGTGACAATGCCCCAAAGAAATCAGCAACCAACAAATGAATTAGTCGTTCCAGAAGTGGAAGAACCGAGACTGAAGAGGATGAATTTGTGTGGAAAACATGGATGCTGTTTGCGACCTTATTGAAAAAGATAGGCGAATAACCACTGAATCAGTAGCAGACACACAACATCTCCGTGGGTTCTGCACACACAATTCTGGTGGAGAGTTTGGGACTGAACAAACGATGGATTACTGTTGCGCCCAGATCACCAGGAAACAAGGGCAGATCTTTTCATTGAAATTTTGAACAAGTAGGATGAGAACCCTGAAGCTTTTCTACACAAAATTGTGACCGGGCTTGAAACATGGCTCTACCAGTACCATCCCGAGGACAAAACTCAATGGAAGCAGTGGCGGCCCATGGGTGGAAGTGGGCCTGGTAAAGCAAAGTCTAAGCGTTCAAGAAGAGGAAAGGTTATGGGCACTGTCTTCTGGGATGCAGAGGAGATCTTGCTGGTGGACTACCTCAAGGACAAGATAACAAATACAGCTCTTTATTATGAAGGCATTTTGAGAAAATTGTCCAAGAAATGTGCAGAAAAACGCCCTGGAAAGCTGCATGGGCGCGTCCTCTTACATCACGGCGATGCAGCCGCGCACGGCGCTCGGCAGACCAGAGCTGTGCTATGCGAATTTCCATGGGAAATCATTCGACGTCCACTTTATTACTCCGACTTAAACCCACCCGACTTCTTTTTATTTCCAAACATGAAAAAATCATTGGAATGTACCCAGTTTCCATCAGTTGAAATGTGTAAAGAGCTGCTATGACATGGTTCAGATCGCATGACTCTCAGTTGTACATAGATGAACTTGAATGCTTGTATCAACGTTTGCAGAAGTGTATTGACCTAAACGAGCATATGTCGAAAAATAAACGTCAAAACTTTGACCGTTTTCTCTAACTGTCCTTTTTTCCACAAACTTTTTGAAGCCCTTTTTAAGCACTCTCGTATTACTGAAGAAAATTTATGGAACTGAAATCAGAACGGGTATGCGTGTATTACAAGCATTGTATTGTGCATACCTAAGGCACCAGATTGTTATAAAATACTTCATTTGTTCCCGTTATTACCCTTCCTCTCCAACACGGCCATGTTATCGATAGATAAAATACAGAATTGAAGTTCTGTATATATTCATGAAAAATGTTCTTTTAAAAAAAATAATTTGTTTTAAATCTCTAATACATTCGTCTGTATAATAATTTCAAATTAGTCAAATCTAAGCCGTGGAATGTCCGCGGGGGCTATATAATTTCCTTATATTTTGCTCCACCCTCTACTCCTCACGAGCTCCTCAACTCCATAACTCCCCTAGTCACCCCTTCATTAACCCATTTACGCCGAGCGTGTTCATATGAACACAGTTGTTTTTGTACCCTCACAGTTTTTGTACCCTCTCGTGCCGAGCGTGTCCATATGATCACGCCTCATTTTTCAAAAATTATATTTTATACAACTAAATGGATGTCATTTTTGTTTCTTTTACATCCATTTTACCCTTTATTGAAAGTTATAACAAATCTGAATACATTTCCTATTCTCGGCGTAAATGGGTTAAGCCCAGTCCCCCGTTTTCCCCAGAAATGTACCAGAGGTTTTTACTTCCTGCAGGTGGCGCCGCTGCAGCAGCAGCTGACGCCGCTGATGCGTGAGCTGAACGAGCTGAGTGATCAGCGCAGTTGTCAGCTCTCTGTCAGCGCAAAGCTGGACGCCATTTTGTTTGAGCTGAAGAGCTGCAAACTACACGTCCGTGCAGCTGCAGTCAGCGCCCTACATGCTGTCCCTGAGCCTGCTGAGACGCTGGATCAGCTCACTCAGCTGCTGCGCTGCGAGGGACTGGTTAATTGCCTTCTTTTTTGGTGCTTGTCCCCGTGCTAGACTTCTCTGGGGTACTGGTCCCTCCTTCTGGGGGTACTGGTCCCTCCTTCTGGGGGTACTGGTCCCTCCTTCTGGGGTACTGGTCCCTCAGTATAACAGTAATAATAAATACCTATCTCTATAACCACCAGCGTCTTCTATGAAGTCAATTAAAAATGATTCACTTGGTCTTATATTCTAAATTTTTCCTCAAGTATATTAGAAATAGTTCACTTGAGCCTTATTCACTTGTATAATAGACAGTGTATATCCTTTTCTGTCTTTATCCCATTACTTCCTATCTATTACTGAACAGAAATTGTATCCCAGTTAGAGAAATAGGCACCCATTAAACACTACAAGCATCCCAGTATACGAGGGACATATTGTATGGCCCCCTGTAGTGTGGCCCGTGTAGCATGGCCTCCTGTAGTGTGGCCCCCCTGTAGCATGGCCCCCTGTAGCATGGCCCCCTGTAGCATGGCCC
>VCRD01008970.1:5620-16013 GCA_006783055.1 Trinorchestia longiramus
AGCAGGCTGGGGGAGCAGGCTGGGGGAGAAAAGTGGAGGATGTAGTTTGTATATCAGTACGTGGGCATTTAATTTTTCAACCTCCGATGAGCTATAAAAAGGCAAATTTACGTAACAATTATTTTATTACAAAAAGTACTGCAGGGTCTTACTAATTTCTCTACACAATCACCAAAACAGAAACAGCCTGACTGCCCGAGGTATGGGCAATTGAACATGGCCGCTACGAGAGATACTCATGCCAAATGTGAGTAACGAAGTGTAATTCGTTTTCTGCAAGCAGAAGGATGGAGTGCTGCTGAAATTCATCGCAGGATCAGCAAAGTGTACGGTGACAACTCTGTGATTGAGGGTAGAGTAAGCTGCTGTTTCCAAATTCTACGTCCAATGATTTGCACCCTTTTGCTTAACTTTGGCGCCTAATGTATTTTTGCAGGAATTTCTGGTATAAATAAATCTTGAGGCAAAGTGGCAACTGTATGCCAGTGACGGCCGGGAACACGACAGTACAAGCCCCTAACATGTTCAGAACATGTCAGACGTACGTTTTTTCAGGGAATTAAGGTACTCTATGAGGGAAATAAGGTACGCTATACGGGAAAATATGATACGCTATACGTTGGAATATGATACGCTATAGGGGAAAATGAGGCACGCTATACGAGGGAATATGATGCGCTATAAGGAAAAATAAGGCACGCTATACGAGGAAATATGATGCGCTATAGGGAAAAATAAGGCACGCTATACGAGGGAATATGATACGCTATAGGGAAAAATAAGGCACGCTATACGAGAAAATATGATGCGCTGTACGGGGAACTTGCATTTTAATTTTATTACAATTATTATTATCATAATCATAATCATCATCAATATGAAGAAATAATTTTACTATAACAGCTCACTAAATTTTTTTTTCAGCGCAGTCAATGTTACTCAACGAGCGCGTGGTTTGTATTCTGCCTTCGAAACCAAATGAGCGAAACCAAATGCATCTGTCTACATTCTGTGCGAGCTTCATGAGCTCATTGCCAGCCTCAAGACCGTCTAGGAGGCTTCAGTCCTTGTACAACATCTTGTTTTATGTGCTCTGTGCACGCTTTCCAGTCAATAAAGTCATCTAATAAAACTCCCCTCCGTTGATCTTCAATTATGGTCTAACCACTTAATCTATCAAGTCTTAGGGCCAGAGCTCTCTCTCTCTCTCTGTCTCCCCTCTCTTTGCCTCACTCACTCCCCTCAACCGACTTATTAAATTGCCCTCGCCAAGTTAAGGCCTTATCTATGCAAAAGAGCTTGTAGTAAGCAGCAGGCAACCGAGGGAGCACGTCGTGTACCGGAAATAGCTCAGGCAAGATTGTAACCAAGATTTGAATTTGAATTTGAATGCAGGCCAACGACTGTAACGATGTTGGGGCGACTACGTGGAAGAGTTGAGGAGCACTGGGACAGAGGGGAAAGTTGGGGGAGGAGCGTGAGGGAAGGGGTGTAGAACTGCTCGGTTTCTTGGGTTTTGAGGGCAAAGGAATGAAAGTTTTAACTTGACGGATTAAGTTCACGAGGGGGAATAGGAGGCACAAGCGACTTACAATCTTCAGGTGGTTGAGTTTTGTGTTAGAATGGGTGGCCTATTTAGGTATGAGTAATTCAAGGAATTACGATACTAAAAAACTACTCACGCTTGAATAATCGTGCATATTATGGGGTCGAAAAAATAGATCTAATTTGGAAATAGAGATAAGAAAGTACAAACTGGAGATGTAAACAAAAAATTTTATTCATGAAATGGCGTTGAATTTGATGCCTTCCAAAAACATGTACACCTGATGAAAAAGTTAAATACTTGCTCACTAAATTTGCACCTTTGATACTATTATTAAAAAAAATCGATGATGTAAAGTTTACTTAAAGAACATGTATTTACACCTCGAGGAAAGAAGTACATAGCAAGAATTCAGTAGGAGTGCACTTACAATATTAATCAAAGAAGATGTATTAGCCTTAGTAATGTTGAGTTATATGTTCCTAGGGGGAAAATTCAGGGAGCATTTATTTTCTTAACACTTTTTCGTCTTATCTCTTGAATAAACAAGCCACTCCCTCATGTACAAAAAATCTAGTAGTAAAATTTGAACAATTAGCTCATGCTTGAACGATGAAAAGCTTTTGGGGTGATAGGTGAACAATTTGTAAAATGATAAATTTGTTCAAAAGATTTAAATTCTGAGAGCGTGGACGTATGAATATCAATGAAAAATATATATTGATGAGCCATTGACTGGAATTAAGGAAAGCAAATTAAACTCACCAGCCAGGAATGCTGATTTATAAACTGACTTCAATGAGCTTGTATCCTAGATACTCAAAATACTGCCAGTTGTGCCCTGAAGCTGATCAGTCGTTTACCTCAATGAGCTTGTATCCTAGATACTCAAAATACTGCCAGTTGTGCCCTGAAGCTGATCAGTCGTTTACCTCAATGAGCTTGTGTCCTAGATACTCAAAATACTGCCAGTTGTGCCCTGCAGCTGATCATTATCAAAAGTACTACTGGTGTGAGTGCGTCTTTCAGACATATGAGGCACTGAAAGTGCTGAGCTGTCTTTTGAGTTTAGAGCTCAGTCGAATCAGCCATCAGTATGAGAAGTTGCACTAAATACGAGTAGTACTAGCCAAGCAGTCACTCAAAGTTATGTTTTCTAGAACATATTTCGGTTCTAGAAAATTAATGGAAAGACTGGAGGAGACAGTCTTCGTTTTTATCCCACACGTGTTCTCTCGTTTGAGTTGTAAAATTAATGGTTTATGCATTGAGTTTCACATACACTGCTGGTCAAAATGATAAGACCACACCTGATCTCGGTGTTTTGAGTACATGCATTTACTTTGGCGGAAAAATTCCTCTTAACACATATCAAAGGTGAGTGTACAAAAGATTTGAATAGAAAAGATTTTCAGAGAATGTTGTAGTCAGTATTTTATTCGCCAGGAAATGAAAAGCATCTCATTGTGCCTGGTCATAATCATAAGACCAAGATTGAAATAGTTTTCTTTGGCAAAATGTAAACAAATCAGATAGTTGCACGGAAAAGCTGATATGATGAGGATGTGCGTGGCTAATTACTAACACTCTCGATTAATTTCTATATGGCTAGATGACAAGTTTTACCATATTATGAGCGAGGTAGAATTGTGGAACTCGAAAAACGTAGCATGTCACATAGAGAAATTGCAAGAGAACTAAATAAGAGTAAAACTGTCGTCACAAACTCCTTGAAAAATCCCACTGAATATGGAACAAAAGAATTGACCGGTCACCCCAAGAAGATCACTCCTGCTTTTGATAGACGAATAAGAAGGGAGGTTAAGAAGAATACACACATAAATCCAGGGCAAATAAAGGCCAAAACTGATGCAGACTGCAGTTCTCGTACAATTCGGTGACACTTAAATAATAAGAGTTTAAATAAATTAAAACGATTGCTAAAGCCCAGTCTTTTTCTTCGCCACAAAGCCTCCCGCATGGAATTTGCTACAGAGTACCAAACATGGGATGTAGAAAAATGGAAGAAAATTGTGTATTCTGACGAAAAGTTTAACCTCGATGGCCCTGATGGGTTTCAGCACTACTGGCATGACAAATCTGTTCCAAATGAACCTTTTTCAACAAGGCATAGTGGAGGAGGATCATTGATGGTGTGGGGAGCTTTCTGTTTCAATGGGACGCTTGAGTTACAGCTTGTGGAAGGTCGCCAAACGTCTGCCGGATACGTCATCATGCTTGAACATGCTTCTATTCTCACTGAGTGTCCTAGGATGTGTGGAGAAAATTGGATTTTCCAACAAGACAATGCAGCAGTCCACAACACTCGACGTTCGATACAGTTCTTTGATGTCAATAATATCCAACTCTTGAACCATCCACATTGTTCTCCAGATCTCAACCTGATCGAAAACCTTTGGGGATGGATGGTCAAAGAAGTTTATAAAAATGGATTGCAATTTGAGACCAAAGAAGGTCTTCGTAAGGTTGTGTTCGATACTTGGGGCAAAGTCACAGTGGACCTCGTACAAAAGCTTGTAACCAGCATGCCCAAGCGAATTTTTCAAGTTATCAATAATAATGGAGGATACACTAGTTATTAAAATGTTTTTGTAACGTTCTATGTAAATCTATTCATAAATTTATTGTTTGGTCTTATAATTTTGACCAGCTGTATTTAGCTAAAGCTTAATTTCTGTTCTTTGCTACTTGTTTGGTAATCTATTATTCATTTAACCTATATTAGAACTGTGCACAAGAATTTTATTCCCAATTGTTTTGTTAATTTTAATTTTTGGTTAATATGTTATTTTTTTAAATTTTCTAATTGTTAATTGTACTTTGCAACTGTTATTATCATTTTGACCAGCATTGTATGTGCTAACTTGTCGTCAAATCGATTGCATGTAAAGACCAAATTGTTCATGCGGTGATGTAGATGAGGAGTTGCCAAGAGTTTAAAGAGTATGTAGCGGGAATCTATCTGGAAATTATGTTAATGAAAGCAGTGCAGAGTGGTTACAAAATGAATTGAAGAATAACAATTATATGTCAGGGATAAAATGTTTTAAAACGTGCTAAATTACGAGCATCTCTTAACATATACTGGCAAATGTTTTCAATTGTGAATGAGATTACTAATAATTTAAATCAAACTGTATTGGTGTGGTAGCGGAGGTCGCGTACGCTATATTGAATGACATATAAAAATATTTATTTATTTCAATTATTTTCATTGCGTTTTACAGCCTCATTCTATTCATCATCTCGTGTATGAACACCATAACTGTAAAAAAATTAGTTTAGATGAAAAAATACGACTACAAGTGGTTTGTAATCTCTTCTCTTAATGTCAACTTACTACCATCCAGATGGTTCAGTGTTCCGCTGAAGAAGGGGTAGTTAGAGGGAGCAAAGTCAGGAAAATGTGAAGGAAGAAGAGCATTTCGCAACTGATCGTTTTCAAAAAGTCTTTGATCAGTGGAGCGTGTTGACAGGCAACAAGGAGTTAAAGAGTTATATTTTTTCTGTTAACTGAGAAATATCGCTTTTACAACAAAGAAGCTTCCAAAGAGCGAATTTGATTGTTGTAGAGATTTTTAGTAACTGATGGTAATCCGTGAAGGAAAACTCATTCATTATCCAACTGCTGTTTCAGTATGATCTTCTTTGGATAAAGTCTTTCTGTCAGTTCTCACCTCGATTGATGCATGAATAGCAGGAAAGACGTCATGGAAATGGATCACATTTCTCACCAGTAATAACTCTGTCTAAAAATGGCACATAAAGGAGTCGTGATGACAACACATTTTCAGGAGACAGTTTGTGCATGCCCTACTTTTGAATCACTGACACCTTTTTACTCTTCTTCAGTTTAAGTGAAATAATCTTCAGTTTGAGTGATATAGTTCAGTACGAATGGGATAGTTCAGTTTGAGTATGATAGTCAAATACAAGTTAAGGTAGTAAACAACAACTTGAAAAATTTGAGGTGAGAAGGTGTATACGCATTCGCATAATTCTTAAGCTGTAGCAAGCAATATTATTTCAATAAGTGCACTCTAAAATATTGAAGAAATCAGGCATTACTGTGGTTGTAGCTCAGGCGAATCACATGTATTGTCCATTTTCATTTTCTGGAAAATATTCCAGCGTAATGTCAACGATGTGTTTACGTCAAGTCAAAAATGTTAACAATGTCAACACTGTGCTTACATCCCGTCAACAATATCAAAAATATGACCACATCCCGTCAACAATGTCAACAGTATGACCACATCTTGTCAACAATGTCAACAATGTGACTATGATGACAGTAAAGCGAATTCAGAAGAAATTCTCGAAAGATTTGATGAAAGGCTCTGATCAACGCTGACAATTGGCTCTATTAAAGTGTATGTTAACGAAGTTTACTCAAAGTTTTTTAATAGACAATTGGCGTTAAGGTATTGTCGTCACGATACACGTATGTACATACGTAATTCTCAAATAATAACTTTGCAAAACATGTTTGCCAAGCGTTGTTGCATTTGAACTAATATAAAAATAATTATTTTCAACACCAGCGTGTAAAGAAACAAACAAATCATATTTAAGATTCATATTTCAAAAATGTTTTGAAGACACATGTGTAATTTGTGTATTATTTACTGCATCTCTGACGCATCTTAGTTTTGACCTTCTCCTTACACTGAAACTCCCTCAAAAATGGAATTTTCACTGTTTTTTTTTTGCCAATTTTGCTGGTCGTAAAGACTGGAAACAAAGGAAAAACTCAAAGGATCCTCTGACCTGGGGCATGTACGTGCGTGATTGATGCCTTTACTTTAGACGTCATGGGACTTGGGTAGTAACCCAAGAATGGTCCAAACTGCTCGTTTCTGTTGTCTTACTCTATTCTATTCTTTTCTACACGGACAAGTTTCGATGCCCCAATAAATATGACATAAAAGAAGAGAACTTCCCCAAATGATCCCCAGCAACAACAAGAACTCGACAGTAAGCGTGATAAAAAGCACAAATCACAAAATCAC
This sequence comes from Trinorchestia longiramus, assembly GCA_006783055.1. Classification (NCBI taxonomy): domain Eukaryota; kingdom Metazoa; phylum Arthropoda; class Malacostraca; order Amphipoda; family Talitridae; genus Trinorchestia; species Trinorchestia longiramus. The sequence goes on from VCRD01008970.1 coordinate 12,200, forward strand.
AAAAATGAACACGCGCACAAATAAGGAACACTCGTACACCAGCCAACACCTGCATGAGTGTGTTGCGTTTACACGCTTAGACAGGCGTGTTAGCTTACGGATTGTCGTTGACGTGCGTGTAAGATTCTTTGTAACACGGAAAATGTAGGTTTAGAATCGATTGTTGGTAGCGGGTGCGTCCTTCTAAATTTGCGTGCTATTTTTGCTGCATATAAAGTTGAATAAATCGCAACTTTAGTCGGAACGTTAAAGTTTGATTTTTGATACAACGGAGTTCACTCGACTTATCTCTAATTTAGTTTTAATGACTTCCCTTGTGTTATACCTAGATGTCAAATATATATCAAAGTATATATTAAAATATCACAGTTCAGACATTGTATGCAATCACCAGTTAATTAAAGCTAGTAATCTATAATGACAATACGGTAATCAAAATAGTAAACACATTAATATGAGTAATAATAATGATGATAATATTCGAAACAAATTATGATAATGTAACAAAAATCGTAATATAATACTAATGATAATACTTGTAATGATAATATCAATAGGAATAGGATCTTTATTCTCAAGTGTGAGTACCAAGCGCAGGTTCTCAAGTGTGAGTACCAGGCGCAGGTTCTCAAGTGTGAGTACTTAGCGCAGGTTCTCAAGTGTGAGTACCAAGCGCAGGTTCTCAAGTGTGAGTACCAAGTGCAGGTTCTCAAGTGTGAGTACCAAGCGCAGGTTCTCAAGTGTGAGTACCAAGCGCAGGTTCTCAACACAAAACTCTCTTTGCGACCTCAATATTTCACACGCATATTCATCACTTATTTTGCATGTGTAATTATCTGTGTACAATTGTACACACATTCCTTCATGTCTAAGATGCTCAATGAGAGACCGAGAAAGCAAAACAAAGATGATAGAACTGATAACTCTTGTAGAATGAAGTTCCTTCTAACGTTCAGTACTTGAAAGCCAATTGAGAAACATACGTCAAATACGTACCCATTTGGGACACATATATGTGAATAAATGTCAAATTATTTAAGTTTGTGACACTAATCAAAGAATCAATGTCAATTTTTCCAAGGTTGTGACACTAATATATGAATAAGTGTGAAGTTATATAATTTAGATACCAACAAATAAGTCCACGAACTGGAAGTAGATGTAGTCCAACTACTCATAAAATAATCTTTCAAAAAGCAGTGTGTGAGATAAAATAGACTATTGCAACATGTACTGTATATGTGGACAGTATACTCATAAACTACCCTGCATGTACAGTATGTACTGTGTGTGTATATATATATATATATATATATATATATATATATATATATATATATATATATCACATGGACAGAAGTCAGAGCTAAGCAATTCAAAAGCGAACAAATGGCAGAGCAAAACGCTGAGTTTCCCACGACTCACAAGTTGCGACGCAAGAAACTTGTCCTTTTGCCTCAGGATTTTCTCCTTCCACTCGAGTGCGCACAGCACTGAATGCACAGCCTCTTCCTCTCCATCACTGCGCCTCAAAAGGTTGTCCAGGCCCGCAATGCTATTCCTACGAGGATCCCTGCAGCCTCTGGCAGCGGCATCGCCTTGATGCAACGTCAACAGATTCGTGTGAGAATTTGTATGTATTTCACAGTTGTAATGCGGAAAGCATGTTTGCTACGCCATTCAAAGCGCGTTAACGTTTGGATGTCGTGAAGCTTGTTGGCAAATTGCTAGTCTTTTGGAAGTTCGGACAAGATCCTTCTTGTCGGCGCGAAAAAATTCACGAAAATATTGACATGTAAGCGAATAGTGTGGTGACGGTGCACACAGTCTTCGATGAGAGCTTCTGAGGATGAAGACTGATTGTTTGGCCTCTAAGTTCCTGTGTGATGTCAACTGGTGCTAGAGCGTCGTACTCAATTGCTCTGTACGCAGCCATGTTGGATGCTGAATGTTGGATGCTAAATGCTGAATTCTGGATGCTGAATGTAGAATGCTGGATGCTGAATTCTGAATGCTGAATACTGAATGCTGATGCTAAATGTTGAATTCTGAATGGTGAATTCCGAATGTTAGTTGCTGAATGCTGAATACTGAATGCTAAATACTGAATGCTGAATGTAGAATGCTGAATTCTACCTGTTAGTTCAGTGTAGCAAAGGTGCATGAAGATTTTGTGCTTTATACATAATTCATTGCTCGTAAGAAACAGAAACTGCTCACTCACGAGCATGAACAGAAACAGAAACTGCTCACTCACGAGCATGTTCAAAAATTTATTTTCTGAAACACCACATTCATGTGAGTAGAGATTAGTGGAACATAATTAATTGCTTCACCCGTACGTACAAAAACGTTAAAAGTTGAAACATTTTAGGTAAGGTGGACAATATCATCAGGTCTAATGGTTGTTGAAACACGTTTCTCTTGGGTTTATTGATAACAATAAAGACATTTACACTTCATATTTCCAATTTTCCCCAAGCGTTTACTGTACTCTAGTGTCTCACTGTACTCCACTGTCTCACTGTACTCCAGTGTCTCACTGTACTCCACTCTCTCACTGTACTCCAGTGTCTCACTGTACTCCAGTGTCTCACTGTACTGAGGGAGGTAAAATCATCGAGAGATGGACCGTGTGTGTCATAATCCTAGTGAAATATCGGCGTATCCAGTCTAATGGAAACAGTAAAACTCAGATGGAGCTCGCTGTCCCACTGAGAACACAATAAAAGGATTTAGTTGCCTTCCTTGCTGCACTGCCCTGGCAGACGTTGTTTGCAAAACCATTTTGAGCCTTAAATCATGTACAATCATGCACAAAACCATGCAAAATCAGGTGCTGTCATGCATAAACCATGACAAATCATGTAAAATCTCGCACAAAGCCATGTACAACTATACACAATCATGAAAAAAACCATTCACAAATTTACACAATCATGCAAAGTGTGTCCCACACACCTGGACTCTGCACCTCACGGCTCGCCCCAGTCACCAGCAATCATCGGCCGTGTTGAGGCCGCGCCAATCCTGAGAAAAATTAATTAAGAGGGTGGAAACGAAGATTGTTTTCCGATCTTTTTTAGATAATTTAGGAGCATTGCTGCGTGCAACCTGGAATACGTGTGTCACAAATGAGGTTTATATGCAGCGCAGCATGACATAGGTATTTAGGTGACTGCTATGAGGTACACAGCATGACCTACATAGGTGATTCTTATGAGGTATACAGCATGACCTACATAGGTGTTTCTTATGAGGTATACAGCATGATGTCATGTGTGACTGCTATGAGACTCATGATGACGCCCCTAGATGGCCAGTTGCAAAGTAACCAAAACTATCACGTCAATTTAACAACAATAAAAAACAATATTAATACAGAGACCTCAAACATTAACCTAAAGGGACCCATAATGAAGCTCAAATGAAGAAAAAAAATTACTTCCAACCCTCGACTACGAAAATACTACGCACTTCCTACCATTAGATTTACGTCACACTTTATTTAGAGTGTAGGACGTTGATGTAAACATTGAGAATTTGTTTGGACAACTAACTCACGCAAAAACTTGATGAGTAAAATGATCTGGAAGTCAGAAATTTGGGTTTGATGAAGTTTTTCTCTTCAACACGATATCCAGCGAGGCTGTGTCAATCGAAATTTCAATTTGACCAGCCTATAGAGACCGCCTGTGGTGTTTGTGTGATCATTATTGTAGGCTGTACGGAGGGGACGGAATGGAGGTGACGGTACGAGGGGAACTGTATGGAGGGAGCTGTGTGGAGGGAACTGTATGGGCGCGACGATACA
>VCRD01008971.1:0-16011 GCA_006783055.1 Trinorchestia longiramus
TATATATATATATATATATATATATATGTATCAGGTAGCGAACTTTTGCACAGCAAACGACAACAGAAGTGCATGGATACAAATACTGACTGCAGGGCTCAACTGCCTGAACTCCCCTGCCGGATGACTCTACGAGATGCTTTTAATCTATAAGACTTCCAATTGTTTCCTTAAAACTGAAAACAGACATGCAGTTCGTTTTAAAAAAGCATGGACGCGTGAATGCGTGACGGACGGCGGCTCTACAGTCTATACGGTACACCGAACTCCAGCGACGGCGGTGACAGCAAGGACCGAGACTTTAAATGACATTTTTATTACAAGAATAGCCTGTTATCACTTGTTTTCTTCATTTAGTTGGTGTGACATTGATTGAAATTCATCGTCAGTTGAGCAAGAACTCCATTACCGAAAAAAAACTTAAGTACACTATGCACGAAGAGAAAGAGCTGTAGCTTCGTGGAAAGAGCATAAATATATTCGTGGTTAAAATTGATTCGATATAAATCACTTGGAAACAGTTTGACTTGATTACCTAAAAATATGAGTCAATTCATTTCTTATGACTGCAGTACATAATTAGAGTTTTAAAACTCAAGCGAGGGCGAACTTTATTTACGAATGGTGGATGCGGGTGATGTTAGAAATGTGCCAAACATTTGGTTTCTACGGCATAGAGCAGAGATTCTCAACCAGGGAAAAATTTACTAGGGCCTAGGAGTAAATTTCCCCTGGTTGAGAACCCCTGGCATAGAGCATGAAGCTATGTTACGGGAAGACTCGCTTCAGGAGGGAGATGCATGGCTGCCAAAAACATATGCAAGGGCAAATTCTTCAAGGGACAAAAAAATTTATTGCGTCCATTTTGTCTTAACACGTTGGCTCCGATTGCCTGATTGGTGTAAAACTTCACTTTGTACGCATAGTCACTAGAAGGATCTAAAAAAATTACAGAACCTAACCTCAGTGGTACACATACGTACCACTTCGGAGTCAACGTGTTAACAGAGAAAAGATTTCGTTCATGTGATACAAATAAGAGTTTGCCGTTTATATTAATGAACTTAAGGAAATAATGCTTTCATTTTTAACTCACAAATTGAATTTATTCATGTTTCCGCACTACAGAAATGTATAAAATCACAAATAGTTGCATTGGTGCTAAATGGGATATTTTCCCGCTGCCTCAAAGTGCACTGTTAGCAGTGTCATCCCACCATGGAGCTTCCCGACCTAAGTTTCCGTAATGGAAAAGTTAAACCGGAATAGAGTGAGCGAGTGAAACTTACGGATTGAATTCAAAACCGTATTAATAAATTTTTATGTACATGCAAATGAACTCTAAACCATGACCCAGACCAGGGCAGCTAGCAAGTATGGCCAAGGGAAGGATAGCTAGCAATTGCACATTGTCCAAAGGACACTTGTCTGTTAAATGTGTAAACTGGATAGAAACTTTCAATATAACATCGTATACTAAAGTTCAAATTTAACGTTAACTTTTTCACATACAGAAAAACAATGGCTTCAAACTAGAATAGCCACCGGCTATACATACATCACGACATTTCATGTAGCATTTAACTCACAGCTCCGTCGGATGAAAAAGTTTTACGATCGTAGCTTCTTCAAAGGGGCGTCAAGGTCTCTGGCGGAGGCGGATGGTTTTCTAGGGTAAAGTTTTTAGATTTAGACTATCATGGTCGTTCCAGCCAGTATCACTAATGCCCATTAGAGTTTGAATGGCGAACGACAACTGATCGCGAGTTGGAGCACCAACAGTTGAAAGACTAGGGTCGGTGATGTACAGTAAATTAAATTCACAGATCTATAACAGCTGCTTTCTGCTCCTAGAGCCTTTTGACGCAATAAATTCCACGTAATTAGACTGGCTCTATAATAATATCACCCTTCCCCATTATTACAAAGTAAACCACTCGCCAAATGCTGATCGGGTCCCGTTTTTACCTTTCTGGAACTTTCTTCAAAGTAGAAATCAAGAAACGCGGACAGTTGGTCATGGGCAAAAAGAAAACTGTCATGCATGTTGGTGACTGTTTTTCTAATCAGACACGTTTTAACTAATCATCCTACATTTACGCCTTACAACAGGAAGTTTTTTACGTGTTCTACCAGGGACAGGATAATTTCAGAAACCATTTTTATCCATTTTTTAAAAGGTCGTTTTGGGTGATCGAAAAGGTAGGAGTTCAGGTGCCTGTTTCAATACACGTTCTTCCGGAGTAGCATTTTTCCAGCGTGTGACTGATGCAGTGAAGGAAGCTATGCATTGGCTTGACACCTGCCCGCTCTGCTTGGGGCAGGTCCACCGCAGTCTACAGACTTCTGTGTCATTTGAAATACAATATTTTCTTCAATGTCAGAACGTCAGCCCCTGCCAGCGCTTCAGTTTCAATGTAATTACTAATTAAAGGAACTTGTTCGACTTGTTGTTGCTAAATATCAGGACACTAATAGTGACATCGGCTTCTGGATACATGAAGTTTACAAACTAAATAATGATAATGGTCCATTTATATATCTATCATAATTTTTTCATGTCTTCCCGTAGGCAAGAAAAATATTGGCATTTCATATATTATATAGAATATAATGTACACTCACGATACGGAGACTTTAATTTCTTTCTCACGTCGGACACTTCAAAGCTGCTTTTTATCGTGCTTATATTCTACTTATTTTCTTTTTGTGTTTCGTCTGGATCCCTCCTCTTGACAAAATTTTGGTATAAATTTTTCATATCGTCATGAACTTAAGTAGTTGAAGTACGAGTAGGATTCTTCTTCCAACTTGAGACGTCCAAAAACTTGGGAAGTCTATGCTTCTAAAGTTTATAAAATTTATAGTGAGAATGGAATTTTTATGCAAGAAAAATAAGTTACTTGATCTGACTCTAACCATGAAGAGCTGAAACAGACACCTTCGGAAAATGGAAAACATACATTTGCGTCAACTACCAAAAATTGTACTGATATAATTTGTTGGCCGTAACAAAGGGTGTAAGTCATTACGCTGAACGAATTAATGGTGATATATTTGTATATGTTTCACTGAAATTACTCAAATTTTACGTGAATATTGGTGACATTGATGTACTTAACCAGTACAAATGTTGTGAGTTTCATTCATTTGTTCGCCCAGTCTTACTAGTTTCTGTTGTCTAGTTTCTTATAGAAGTTCTAAAAAGAGATGAATATGGTGTCAATATTAAATGCAGGCATAATGTTTGCCAGATAAAAACAATTGACTACAGAATTATTATTACTGTATACGAGGGTAACTCGACACTGAATATAACTTTGTTAAGGCAGAGATCATCTCATAATTGAAAGTTATTCTACAAAATCTTGTAAAATGAAACAAGCAATGTGATCAAAGAATTGGTGAAGTGAGGTAGGGATCGGATTGAGATGCAAAAAGAATATTTTCCTATAGAACTATTTCATACAATTGACATTCTACCTATTTCTACACAATCGATCACCTTATTCGCCGCCTTGGTTACTGTTTGCTTCGGAGTTTTAGGATCTAGCAAGGTCACACAGTTACTTACCTGCTTCACGTGTGTGCACGCATTAAACAGAGCATTAATACTCTATAGCAGAGGTTCTCAACCAGAGGTAAATTTAGCCCTAGGTCCTAGTAAATTTAACCTCTGGTTGAGAACCTCTGCTCTAGAATTTTGCTCCTAGATCAGTGAGGTAACCTTTGCCGAGGAAGTTGGTTCAGGTGCCAGCCCAAATAATTTACTTGCTATTAGATTTTTCATGAAAAACGTACATAATTTTAATTCATTGTTCACTTTGGAAAACACCGTTACGTTGCCCTAGGAAATGATGACACATTTGAAACAATACCTGCCCGTGAGATGCAGTTAGAAGCCTGTGTGCCTCTTCCGCTAATTTCTGTTGCGCACGAAGGTTGGTTGACACGTGATGTAGAGCGAATGCCAGAGAGTACGATGTCTGCAATAACAGTCAAGATATTACAAAATTACTATGATACCAAGAAAAAACAACTTACGATAGCTGCACAGAAAAATCACATTCCCCTGACTTTACTGTATTTCCTTGAAAGAGTCACTCAAATAACAATAACTACTAAATTGCAGCTGTTATACGGTCTAAAAGTCACGACGTCTGCGAAGAAAAATAACACTTGGTTGGACAGTGTATAATTGTCTTAGAGGATGAAGTAATTAGATATAAATAATAATTCCGATAGAAAAAGTTTGAAATCTAGACCAAAACAAAGGTAGGAGCTCTACAAATTTAAATCATATTGTAACATAGATTGGAAGATAATGTGCGAAGAGGTTATTAAAAGTTTAGAATTAAACCATAAAACTCTTGAATATTAGCCAAGAATATTACAGTAACGTTAATAGTAGGGTGATAATTTAATCATTCTTGGATTAGGGATTTTTTGTTACATGTATCTTTGAAAGTACTGTAGGGTTTTACTTTATTCTCTACATAATCGCCGGAACGGGTACAGCGCGATTACCTGCGCTACGAGCAGTTGAATATGGCCGCTTCGGTCGATGCCCCCGCCAAATGCGAGTTACAAAAAGTAATTCATCTTCTGCACCCATAAGAACATAGTGGTGCTGAAATCCATCGCAGAATGAGCTAAGTGTATGGTGATAATTTTATGGGGGAAGGTAGTGTACTTGAATGGTGTAGAAAATTCAAAGAATGATGAACTGACGTCTACGAAGAAGGTAAACAAGGGCGCAAGTGCACCACCACTTGACATTAACAGTCATGGAAAATTCGTTTCATCACGAATAAACTGTAAGAAAAATCGTAAGAAACTATTTACCTAAGCTGACGCATACTTTATTCATAAAACAAGGCTATAAAATGTGAAATAGCCCTATCAATTTTAGTATACCTGCCCCGTTTTATTTTATTCGATTTTCAATAATTCTGACCGTATCCACTCCGGCCATAAGAGCGTCACACACAAGTCCTATGACCTCTCTCTCGCCCAAATGCGGCGTCCTCATCAGGGCCTGTAAGATGGGCAGGGCGGAGCTTCCTGAAGGACTTGTGGGTTCCCTAAGCACCTTCGCCTCGTTATATTTCTGCTTTGCCACACTGAAATACCAACATTAACAATTTTGATCAATGATAGTAGCTCTGAACTCATTATGCAAGTAACACAATAAACAACATGTAGGATTAGTTATAGATAATAATACGATACCGTAGTCGAGTGGTATGCGGCCCGTGTTCTGTATCGGGTCTCTGCTTGTGCAGAAAGACTGCGTGCGGGTTCGAAACCCGGCAATGAATACGATCTGTTTCTCGTTTCACGCCGTGAGCTCGCACTTATCGGTAAGCCCTCAACTCATCGCCCATGGACACATCCCAGGATCGTCGCATGGAGCTCACCATCATCCTTACTCTAAGAATGTTAACCTTAAGAATTTGAAAAACCAATGTACTAAATGTCTATGTACTGTGTACTTGATTGGAAATAAAGATTGTTTGTTGTTTGTTTATGCATAGAAGAAGCGAACCATGTCATGCAGAGGATCTTAATCACGAAATTAATTCAGAGGCGATAGAAGCGTCTCCAGTCTCATCTAGTGGATGGCTGTCAACCCATTAAAATTCAAATTAACAAAAGTAAGAAAACACCTTTGGTCCTCCTATTTTCAAACACCATAATACAGGCCGAGTATCACTACAGGAACCATTTTTAAATGGCATCGCTAGAAAAATATTCAAAACTTAATGAAACATTGAAATTGAGACAACTGTTTAAGAGATACGAAGCAAATGAAATATCACTTTACACGACAGGGTGTACAGTGCAAAGAAATGAAGGGTAGAAAATTGATGTCTCTATGTTTTAAACACTTTTGATTCATACTGAAACATCATCAAGGTAATTCTATCCACTCAAAGCATTTCAATCGTAGAACAATACCTTCTGGACTTTTGAATGATAGTAATCACCTCATACGCGGGTCTGTACTGTCAACATCAGGCAGCAAATAAATACGCATTGTGACCAATGAAATTGCAACATTATTTACACGAACTGAAATGTTTAAGCTACTCAACATTTAAATGAATGAAACCCGATTCCTATTGATGATAGTCATGTATGAGATGATAGCGCAACTGTCAGGATTTTTTTCACGCTTCTTTGATAAGAATACCTTAACTATTGCGGATAAAAGTTTAGGACACAGTGGAATCATCTTTATTATCGTACCTGTAGATGAAGTCCTGACTACGGATGAGCTGCCTGTAAAGAGGCGTGTTCATGTAGCGGTAGAGACGTAGAGGCCCGTTGTCCGTCCTGAAGATGGCTTGAGTGGACAGACCTCCGGCCTGCATGAGGGCCAGGCTCTGCTCTGACGGATGTTCAGACACACACCCAAATCTTTCGCCGAACAGGATCACCAACAACACTGAAAAGTAAAGCATGTATCTTCAATCACACACCCATAATTATTTGAAATATGGACTGTGAATGTAATTCAACTAAAATTTGAATTTTAGGAAGAAGAATTGTTTTGAAACTTCCTTTCTATTTGGTAAATATTTCGCTTGTATTTTACGGGTGAAGGAACTACGATCAAGGCTGTACACAATGGCAATGATCGCATTTGAATATAATAGAAAATCACGTCTGCCGTATTCCCCTGTCACACCTTATAAGCATACAATGAGCATTCGTCCTCCCAGTTCTAGGACAGAAAGGTAAAGGTACAATACATAATTTCCATGACGCAGTCACCAATCATCTTTATGATTGAGTGACTTATGTCCCGGGCTCTCCCTCTACAGAAGTTTATTCGTGTGGGGAACAAAGACGCACTACAAACTTTCACTAGAGTTAGAGCATAAATAAGAATGTATGCTAAATTCGTTTACGTCTCGTGAATTAACGAACATTCCCCTACTTACGTGTTGCTGTAAATAGTATTAAATTCGTGGAGAACGATTTAACACGTAAATTTTTTCCTATCTATTAAATTGAGGGGCGGTGACAAGACCCATCAACTTAAAGTTTGAAACCATACTGATGAAAAATTTTTAAGCATTTATTCTGAGGCTTTTCTCGACGAAAAGGCTTTGCCCTCTCGCTTATAGCTCTGGCAGCTGCGTTTCTTGCCTCTAGTACTGGTGGAGGATTGCTTTCTGTCACCAATAATATATACGTGAATAACTGAGATCATTCACATTACTTGATTTTGTAACTATACGCATTTTAACACAACAAATACATACATCTACATGAAAGAGACAACCATCTAATACATACAATTTTTTAATACATTCAGAGATCCACTGGAGTTCATACCTTCACATTGCTTTATCACAAGCGTGAAATGCAATTCTTTGCGTATCGTTGTATAACATTTGTCAGGGAAAAAATTATCGTCTATGTGATGGGTCGCTCATTTTCATGATCCTATAAAGCTGATAATACAGAGTACGGCAACATGACTTTTTTTCCAAAGCAAAAAGCATTTTAAAAAAGGAAGTTATGTCGCATCGCCCTGTACGTGTACAAAACGACACTGGAAAATTTCCGTTGCTTTTTAGTGGAAAGCAAGGACTACTATTATAGTAGTCCTTGGTGGAAAGCTAAGCTACAGCGCTCACCCTCCAAGTTCATCATCTTGATGCGCTGTAGCAGCTCCGGCACACGCAGATCCGCAGTCCGCAGTTTACGCAGCAACACAACGAAGTCGCGCACAACCTACAATTTATTATTTTTATTATTATTATTATAATATTCTTAGTTCAACCACCGCAGCCACAACAAACACAACCTGCAAAAAGAAGACGTCTTATTATTCGGTATTTTTTCATGGTGCGGAATGTGAAGCGTTGTCAGTGGTACGTTACTGTTTTTCTATTTTGCACGCGTAAATAAAAAAAGTTCAATATAAAGTATCCTGTGCACGATGCAGTTTTGTGAAACGTTTTTTTATGTGGATTTTTAATAGTACACCACGCAACGCAAATAAACTATAACAATGTACAGAAAATTCCCCTTCCTATTCCTTAGTACGAGGATGATGTAAAGATACAAGGTAGAATAAGTCGATACTGGCCAAAACAGCTCTAGACGCTCAAACGGGAGGTAACAAAGAAAACTTTTTCATTTTAAGAATCTTTTCAAATATATCAGCATATGGGACCTGCAGGATGTACGGAGTAAAAATTTTTGTAACACAGGATAGTAGGAGCCATTGCAACACAAAATAACGTGAAGAGCTCACCAATGGCAATAGATCGCACCTTTTAGCAACAACTGGAAAAAATAACTCATTGAGACGGCGTTGTGATATGAGTAGCTATGGAACTTATTAACATTTTATCTAACACTGAAAACTTTCTAAAGTAAAAGTAAGTCCTTAATTACAAAAAATCGAATGGAAAATAGTTAGAAAGCGAGCAGTACTACAGGATATTATACATTACAAAGACTTTGCTAAAATATCGCTGAGTTCATCGATTGGTTTGTTAGTTGTGTTGTAATGCGTACCAAAAATTCAACTGCTTCTCATATGATTTATTAAGTACACATATATTTCAAGAAATTAGGTAACTAATTTCAGAAATATTCATCTTTGTATATACATTTATTTGTACACTTATTTGTTCTCTAATAAAAGTTTCTGTTTTTTACTCTGGGTAGAGCAGGCTGACAAAGATTCGAATTTGAATGTGTACACATGAAATTTTTTTCTTCAGAATAAATATCGTTTACCTCAAATTTGCTGATTACATTCCAGAAAAACTTGAATAAACTGATGACTTTTATTGATATTTTAAAGTATTGATAATTTTCAAGGCACTAGATGAACTGATCACCGAGGAGTTCATTGAATACAATTGTATCACACAAATGTTGCCTTTAGGCATTAAACTTCCTTCCCGAATTTTACTAAAGAACTTCCCGATTCTTATATTAGAGAAAAATGCAACTAATGAATTTACATTCGAATATAATTTCAGAGAATTTAAAAAAAAATTCCTTATAAACCTTTATACATGAATCACAGTTTTACCCTAGACGTGACAGAAGTTCGGGTAGAGTAGGAGCAGGAAAGTATAATAGTGTGCAAATCGAAAATTGCAATAAGACATTTCACTTCTGCAAGCCTAAGGCATTATTTAGAAATCAAGTTCTTTAGTAATAATATGAATTATATTTAAAATTACATTTTATTTCCTGATCACAAAATAAAGGCCTACGATTTTGGGTGAGTGACATGGATAAAAAACAAGTTGTTGCTCCAGTAAAATTTTGTGCAAACAAAAATTTCTCCAGAATATACGTATTCATCGTGAACTTTTATTTCACTGTGAAATATAATTCCCTGAGCTTCGGAAGCATTTCAGGATTCACATAAGTAATGGATAACATCTGAGCTATTTAGGAATTTGACGCACATTCATGCGTAAGGGTCAAAACAAAATTTTGCTGAAATGTATGGTACATGATTCTGAAGCGAAGTGCGTGTAAAATGTCAAATCCTGTCAGTTTAAAGAATTTAATTTATTGGGAGTAAACTCTGTAATTAGAAAACATCAATGATGTAATCCGAAATTTTCTGAATATAAATAAATAATTTCCGAAGCTTTACGACAGAACACTTTTCACATACGATTCTGACGCGAGTGTCACGTCACAGTGAAACAGCTCGTCTATAAGCGCTGCTAGACCGCTAAAACTATAAGAGGACAGACCATCATTATACCTTACGAGATTCTATTTCGTGAGATGAATTTTACTGTATAATTTTGAAACTATGGTGCTTTATTGGCTTAAATGTTTGTCATTTTCTTGGTAGCTTTTTACCAGATTGTGTAGAATATAATCGACAACAGAAGAAAATTTCTTCAATTTATAATCGACTTTTATACGTACAGCATATACTGCGTTAGTGCACTTACAAGTGACAGAAAATTGACAAAAAATTCTGTGATGGAAAGACAGCTCCTGCATCTGACAAATTTAATTTCCTCACTCATTTCTCATTGATGAATTATTTAATCTCCTCACTTATTTCCCATTGATGAATTTCCCAATTTCCTCACTTATTCCTCATTGATGAATTATCTAATCTCCTTACTCATTTCTCATTCATGAATTATATAATCTCCTCACTCATTTCTCATTCATGAATTATTTAATCTCCTCACTCATTTCTCATTCATGAATTATTTAATCTCCTCACTCATTTCTCATTAATGAATTACCACATTTGTTTTCATAACTAATTCTAATGTCAAATCAAGGCTCTAAATGAGAACAATTTAACTAGTGAAAAATATCGTTTTTTGATTTCATTTTACTGGTACATGAGAACGAAATACGGACGTTTTAAATTACAACACACTCTATGTTCATTTTTTAAAATCTTTCGGCTGATATGTTTGGAAAATTCGAAGTGTTGTCTACACACGGATGCCATCACGCACCGCATAACAAGCATTCAGATCATGATAAAAACCCGATCAATATTGCATGCCAACATCTTCACTTACTAGAGATAATTCAAAAAACAAGGATCTCGCAAATAAAAGAGACCATGTAGATGCAAGACTAAACACTAGATTACGCAAAAATGTTTAAGAACGCCGTCTAAAATCATGAAGCATGTTACTCGTAACGTTTCCAAGCCCAAAATAATAGGGCGAGTGCAATCGAAACTTAAATTGCCTGCGTTCGTAAGTGTACATATATGCAAACAAAATCACCAATTTACAGGGTGTCCATAAAGTCTCTTTACTATTGTAAAAACCATTCAAGAGAAATAGTAAAGAGACTTTATGGACACCCTGTATTTTTTTGATTACTGAATGTACCTCGTCGACTTGAGGCAGATGAGAGGCAACAGCGTCTGGCCTGCCGAACACAGCCTGAGAAGCTCGACGCAAGTTCGCCCATTCTTCTCCGTTGCTGAGGAAAGAGAAATGTGAGAAAAGAATTACGCATACAATTCAAAATGTCCAGAGAAAGTGTCCAAATGGAGAGCAATGACACAATAAGAGTAAGATGAACATGGATAGCGTAATAAAAATGAATGAGGAATGTTGAAGAACGTAGGATGAAGATCATGGTTTCAAGAGGATAGGGAGAATAAAGGACGTACTCAAAGCTGCCTTTGATAGTCGAATAAGTGTGCGTAACAACTGAAACTCTATCAAAATAACACACTTCAATGCAAATTGCTCCTCATGACAAGACAAATGCGCTCTCTGAAGTAAACGCCCAATTATAAATCACATATAAAATAAATATATCAACATGCGTAACCCCAATGACAAAATGAAATTATAGGTACGATTGAATAAAATAAAGATCATATGTAATGTTTCTTATAATGCTTAATAAATCTGTATTCGTTTAAAACTTTATACGCACGATATTCCCTTCTATACTCTACCGGTATAGACAATTTATCTAGCC
Source organism: Trinorchestia longiramus (assembly GCA_006783055.1). Lineage (NCBI taxonomy): Eukaryota > Metazoa > Arthropoda > Malacostraca > Amphipoda > Talitridae > Trinorchestia > Trinorchestia longiramus. The sequence goes on from VCRD01008971.1 coordinate 11,476, forward strand.
AAAGTTTGCACAACAATAAGCAATTACCATTTACTTTATTTCTACCTTGTCTTACGTATGAATCATCTTCCATATTCTCAGACATGAACTAATATTTATAAAACTGTTAGTGTATCCTGTTAGATCATTGAAAACTACAAACTTTTTGGTATTGTTGCTCGCCGTTTTATCTGTGACATGTAGCAGAGGAATCTTTTTCAAGTGAAACAGGTTTTTTAGTAGTCAGGGCTTTTGTTACAATCAGGTCGGGAATTATCCTCATACTAAGATACTAAGACCTCGAGTAGTCTATGACAAGTACAGCTGTGCCTCCGTATACATAGTAGTCTAAGTACCCGAATTTAAGAAAATCGAATTGTGCTTGAAGAAGTACCAAATAATATTAGTCTTCAGTTACCTATGAACACACTCCAATAACATTTCCATACCCCAATCAGATTATCTAGCCCCTGTTCTCATGCGAACCAGTTTAGCCATTTAGGGCAGGGTGGGATACTAAGCAACCCACCAATTTAAATACATTTACCCCTTTTTTACCCTGAAATCTTGTGCCTTAAAGGGATAATGGAGTCATCACCTGGGGAGAAGCCCTCCAGAGCTATACATATGAGGACGCTGCAGTCTGTAGTGCTGTAGAGCGAGGTGTGACCGCCTGTCCGGCTGTAAACGCGTCTGTTGCAGGAAGCTTTTCACGTCTTCAGGGTCAAAGACGGACAACAGGCCTGACCCACCCGGCAGTGTCTCACGCACCAGAGGGCCAAACTCCTCGTACTTCATATGAGCAGCCTCGTGCAGTCGCTCTGGATTGTAGCGTTCTGGACAGAGCATCAGATGTGCTTGATGTATAGAATAGAATAGAATAGAATAGAATAGAATAGAATAGAATAGAATGAGGCTATAGGAACGAACCTTCTGGCCCATTCTTGGGTCGGATAATTACTTCGATAATTATTCGGTTGTTTACCCAAGTCCCATGCCGTATTTCTAGCCGCGTCAACCATGTCGGCAGCGGGATGTTTTGTATGTATGTTGGGTATTATGTATGTTGGGTATTATTACAATAATATAAAATACAGTGCTCCTGCTCACTGCTCCAACGAATGTCTCTCTTCTTTACCGGACAAATTCTAGAAACAGAAAAAAAACATTGACCTGGTCATGGGCCCGACAGCAACGCCATTAATGGTTTTAGGACGAGATCGAAGACTAATGGAAAGTTTACAGTAGTCCTTGGGCGAGATGTAATCCATTGTCCATCAATGCAAGCCAATAATAGTCTGAAGAATTCAAGAAACTTGCAAACAAGAGCTTAAGGGAAATGAACAACGAAAAAGTTCTATAAGTCACTGCTAGGTTCAGTCGAAAGGTTCAGATTTGCACTTATAAGAATAGGTCCTTTTTTGAAGGTAAAACTTAAGTTTTAACATTTAATACACTAAGATTATTAACTTTTGTTTTTCATACATTTCTTCAATTTACAGCTGAAAATTTTATATGATGTTGATTCTACAAAGCGTTTAAATTATTTAAACAGTACAAACACCCTATAAGCAATTGAATACACATTTATCCTATTCTCCAGTATCGAATAGTACTGATATTATTATGCAGTCATATAAGTTTGAAATTTAGGATTTAGCGCCTATCATGTTATAACAATGCAGAAAAGATAATGTTTTTAAAATTATTATCCTCAATGTTTCAATAATGGCTTCAAGATTGTCAGTAATGGCATATCAAAACATCTATACCAACCAAGGAATTATAAAAAGAAATACAGAAACTCTAGTTTGGAGAACATATTGCATTCCTCTATTCATATATTAGGTGTTTTTCATTAAGGCATGAGTTAAAAACCCAGGTGAAAGCAAGAAAACTTGAGCTCCTTTCCCATCGAGGAAATACACTATTTTAGGTATGATTTAAGTGTACGGATTTACGTTATTTTGCTGACCTAAAGTACCTCAGTTTATCCAACAACTGAGGTAGAAAAGCATTTAAAAATGACTGATTTTGCCCTATTTATTAGGTTTATGGTTCTTCCACCACTACGTATAGGTTAGTATACGTGAACACATACAGTGAAGCAACTGTTCTAGAACTCACTAGTGCCAGGCAGCATGTATTTCCATGTGGAGCCAATAACAGGTAAAGCAGTCGGGCCAGGTATGTCCTTGAAGGCTTTTAGTTTCTTGCCTTTATTGTAGGACCGACAGAAAACTCTGCAAGTTCCCATCACAGAGCATTTGATCCTCGTATTTAAAGGCGACATTTACGAGTAATCCTTCTTTCCTAGGAACAGATCGTCATCATCGAATGATGCTCATGTAATTCAAATTAGGTCGTATGTAGCTCTCTTTTCGGTAAGACAGTTGAGAGTAATTAGATATGCCTGTTTTATGATCATGTTTCAATACATTTATAGCTGCAAAATTCATCTACAAATAGTGCTTTGACTACTACGTTTAACTCTTTAATCCTTTAGAAGGATTCAGATTAACCTCGCGGCAAAGCTTCCCTGAGTCTCTTTGCAATATTTACGTTTTCCATACCCAGGCAAAGTCGCTGTCGTTCCGAATTACGAAAATTTTTAGGTAAATCTGATAGAATTTGTCTCACTTCTCATACAAAAGCGTAGTACAAAATAATTTGTTAAACCAAGTAAAATGAGCTACAAAATTTCCAATATATATTGCCTGTGAACTGTTTAAAAATTTTGTTCTTTTAAATACCGATAAATAGGCAAGCACCTTCAATTATCGAACTACTATTTTCTCACCCATGTCATAGTGAAAGTCACCATCCCTAACCATGGCTTTAGTTTTGGAGAACTATGGTTCAATTAGGTAAACCTAATTAAAAATAGAAACAAAAATTGTTTTTTCACTTTGACATTAATAAACACACGCAATGTAAACAAATGCATCTTATGTGACAGTGTAATCATAGAAATACTCAAAAACTTTATGATTCCAACGCCAACACCACAAAGTCTAGCCGTGCTAAAGCACGTCTTAGCATCAGCAAAACACAGCCATCCGCAACTGTATGATCCCAATATGACTTTCAATGGACTATCTAACAAGCATTGCTTAGACTTAGATTTGAGGGCCAGCGTTTGGCTGGGGCCTTTATAACGGCCTTCAATTCCCTCTAATACACAGGCATACAACAGGATGGCATCCTAGAGTTTCTTTCCTGTAAGCCAGGGTCGTCTAAAGTAATTCCTCTAGGGCCACCCTGAGTTATTTCATATTCCATGCAAATAAACCAGCCAAGTGAGGGCATCACTGGAAGATCCAACTTGTCAAACAGCCCGCATGCTTAGCAGGTAGTCACGTTAAAAAAATGATTATTCAACATCACTGTCGCTTATTCCATGCATGCACTAAGAAATCTTTCATTGCATCTACAACAGTCATGTTACATTCCTCATCCAGCCCTACAAGATACATCATACCAGAGATAGAGATAACACAAAGACTAGTCGTGCTGAAGCACGTCAAGCATCAGCCGAACACAGCCATTCGCATCTATGATCCCAGTATGACTTTCAATGGACCATCTAATAAGCATTGCTTTCTTATAAGTAGAAGCGGGAAACACGCTAAGCATCTACCACAAAAATATTATGAGACACCATCTAAAAATGTGTACAAAAGTATCAGTTCTTATGCCCATGTACTTGAAATGAAATAAATTAAAAAATACTTCGATGTTCCTGAGTGAAATGTCTCTCCTTCTAAACAAAAAAAATCTGATCGAAGCCCCAAGTAAACACTTTTAGCAAGAAATAAGAAATTTGGGTATATCTGTTTTAAACATTAATATTCGTGTTACACATGCTAAAAGTTGAAAAGCCACATAATATATTAGAAAAAATAATCACGCTGAATGATACAGGAGTACTAGTCCAACATACAGTGGCAACATCAACTAACAGCTGCTTCATCCCCCCTGCACGACACAGTCTACCAGTTTAAAACATGAGTAGTTAAGGAGAAATGACTTAACAATAGATAATCGAAATCAAGCTTGTGAATTTTTCCGCTGAAAGTCTTTAACGCATTTGTTGGTAAAACAGGTCTTTTCTCCATGTTTGATCTTCTTCCCAAACACAAACCCGATTGTAATTTACATGTATCAACTTTCAAATGTGATTTATTTAAGATTCGAAAATATTATTGATATAAAAAGCTTGAATAATTTTAAAAATCATTAGTTCCATGTTTCTCAAACAATTTACTTGCTTAATCGAGTAAATTAAAAAACAGGTACTGTTATACACTCTGCTATTAGAGTGGCCACTCAAAGTAGGAGCTCACAAACGCAACCTTTCAACACTCCTTCTGATGCTCAACTGAGTTCAGGCAGTTCATGCTTCTATTTTTTGCTCCTACTTTATATTTTTACGAAGATCCAATATCCGTTTTAGCGGATGGGTGTGTTTGTTTATTTACGTCCGGCTTAAAGTTACATTGTTAATACGGTGGTTGAAATTCATTTCCGAGAGAGTGACTTGAAGCGTGACGTTGT
>VCRD01008973.1:1754-13073 GCA_006783055.1 Trinorchestia longiramus
TAATCTATCGTACTTTCAGTGCCACTTGTAGTGTACTGTTTTACAAAGCCAAACAAACTAAGCATTTCTAGTCCATAATGTGACCTGTACGTGCTTGCAGTTGAAGGAGACATGCCTGTTTCGTCGCAGTCTGTCGGTGCTGTGCTGCAGTGACAGCAACGCAAACACAGACATCTCCAGCATAGCTATTATAGCTCTAGCACAGCGTCTGGGCAGCGATATTGCGCGTGTTAACACCGTAGTCGAGAAGCTTCGTGGCGCTGGTGTCCTCATTGATAGCGAAGTTGGCGGCAGAAAGAGAAAAAGGTATTTCTTACGCGTGCAAAGAAGAGTCTTACTCTGCTCTTGTAACCTTTATCGAAAATGTGGCAGACCATAAGTCTGGTTGTATATTTAGGGAACGAGTTACTTTAGGGAACGAGCCACTTTAGGGGACGTGTTATTTTTCTGTTGTTATTATTTCGTGGGTGATGTTCTTCGAAGAGAGTGATACGATCGTCTCCGTAGCTTGCAGATTTATTCATGAACACGATCAAAATTAGAACAGAAATTAGGGCCAAGATCGAAGATCGAAATTGAGAGCTTGCAATCCGTAAAACCGAAGCGGGAACTGATACTGAATTGAGACCGAAACTGAAACCTGAAACCGAAACTGAAACCTGCCCGGATAAGGACCCATAAGTAACTCGAAATAAATACAGAATTTAGCAAAAAGAATTAATATCACGAGACAACATTATAAGACAACTATGGAGTAAAACACTAAGGCATCGTATTTAATTAACTGGCAGTCAAAGAAATACAAAAAACGAGATGCGGATATGTAGCTTCTACCCGGGGCCATGAAATTTAAAAACCGTATCAAAATGGCTGGTCGATCTTTCAGTTTGCTTGTCATAACATACCCGAACGTAGAGACTGGAGTGAAACGAAATTATACAATGAATTTGATAGCTGATGTAAAAGTTATTATTCAAAGTGTTCTATATTTGGATTAATTATAAATCTTAGAGTAACGCAAATCAAAGCACAACTTCATATCTAGGCAAAGCTAAAATGATAAGTTTAGGGAATATATGGTAGGTAAGTGAAACGCATTACTTCCTAACGCATGGTCATTGGAAAACTTACCCGTCAGAGAGACTGAAAGCGCGAATACAATTACTGTTCACTGGGTAACGGTTGCAAAGGAACTGACGGGCACTTAGCCTATAGGCTCGTGGTTGACTATGGTGTTCTATAAACGAGGATTAGAATTTGAAGTTGTAACTACGATTAAATTTTTAATTTTAAAATACTAGTTTCAAATGACATGAAACGTATAAAAATTAACTCCAAAAATATTACTAAAATACGTCATATTTTGTATCAACTCCTTGATCGTTCTAAATTAATTACGATATTTCCGAGTCTCTACATATACACATACAAAGGATTAGTTAACTAGCACAATTTATTGCTCGGTTGGGTGCAACTGTTACGAAATTGATGTACATTGTAGGGCTCAACAGTTCTCGCCAACAAGCGTTTACGTTTTTAGCATGATCTACGAAACTTTGAATGAGTCATTGGTTTCGTAGTGAAGGTTAGGCTAGTTTTCTGATACGCATTGATATTATGAGATCCTTTATTATTAGCATTGATTGACTGAGAGGTGCAGTATTAGGATTGTAAGAAGTGTTGCTCTGCCCCGTTCCTTCATCTTCAGATGTTAGGAGTAGCAGTGTAGCGGACAGACTTTCTCTTCTTACGATAAAAAATAGTTTTCCTCTATACATCAAAACTTAGTTTCAATTAACAAGTAATTTGTTTCATGCCTGTAGAAAAATGCGAGAAATATTTGGTTTAGTTCAAATCTGTTATCTGCGAATGACTTGAGTAAACCGGAGGGAAAATTTCGACACCGATCTCGACACCGAACTCGACCCTAACTTAAAAATCTTGAGATCTTCAGAAAAATCTTGAAACGAGCAGTTTCGTTAATTATTTTCGTCCTATGCATCGTAGAACATTCACTTTGGTCACAAATTAAAGCTAATAACCTCCTCTCACTGCATAGTAATAAATTAACCCCCCTTGCTCAACTATCCGTACTTGGGGGGACGCCGTTCCTTGACACCCGTTTTCGAGTCCACTAACGATATTTATACCTTCCGGTTAACGTAATTATTTCTCATCTATTCATCCCACAAACTTCATTTACACATCATCAGGACGCTCTTCATCTCCATTTCTTTCCATCTCCATTTCTCTCCATCTCCATTTCTCTCCATCTTCATTTTTCTCTATCTGGATGGAAATGGAGAGAATTGGAGATGGAGAGATGGAGATAGGTAGACTAGTAGAAGTAGATTCATTCAGTTACTTGGGATTCAAGTGTTAAGAATTATAACCAGAAAATATATTTTTCTTACGTTTGCAAGCTTACCTTCGATTTCGAAATTCTTCAGATCTCGGAAGAGAAGTTTTCATTGCTCTGCTCCAATCTGTTGAAACGCCTTTCTACGCGACAGCCGTTGCGTTTCTTCACATTCACACCCATAATCGTTGCAAGGGTATCATATATACTTCTTTTAGACAGGTGAGAGTTACTCTCCACCTGTTTAGCTACTTCCACTGCTTCTTCCATCTTTCTCACAATATTGGTAGTAATTCAATAACACACGTAGAAGTATGATATCACACAAAACGGTCGGTGAATTTGAGATGCTAGTTTCCTACCTCGCATCTTCGTAGCAGATGTGATACTAAATATCATACGTATCCTTACTTGACGCAGTCCTTTGTCTTATGCTGCGTAAGCATTCTGAATGTAAACTGTCGACGTTGTATGTTTTCAAACTTTATCCTATGGTAATTTAACTTACATCGAGATATCTCGAAGTAAACGACTTGCTGCAGGTTTAGTGCACTTATATCTTTAAGCATTGCTTGAATGGTGTAATCGTAGGCACCGCTGTTGTATCATCTATGTATAAGATACCTACGATCTAATCGATTTTAAATGACATTTGAAAAACCAAACTATAACAAATCTTATGTATCAACTTTATTGGAAATATACTGTTTTTCATTTCTTCTATTCTTTCTTTTCTATCTTGTGGCGTTATTAGGTAAAGTAGACAGTTCCCGTGGAAGTTCCACGGTTTAGATTTTACGGATTCGAAATTATTATAAAGATAAATTCATTAAAGACTTGCATCGAATTATTGTGCCATAAATAAATAGTTTACATTAATATATACAGAACTTCCATTGTGTATCTTATCTACTCGAAATACTCTAGAGAAGGAGTGATTGGGAGAGAGAGAGGGAGTAATAGGGCAAGAAAGGGAGAAAGGGAGAGAAGGAGAGGGAGAGAGTGAGAGAGGGAGGGAGTGAGAATGAGAGGGGGAGAGAGAGGGGAAGAGAAAGAGGGGGAGNAGGCGCACGTAGACTTATCTCAACAAGGAAAAAATGCATCGATCTCTCGGGTCCGATAATCAAATTTCCCATGAGCCCAAAGTTAGAGAAGTTAAGGAGGTCAAGCTTTATATCACCGTTTAATGGCAAGGACTAGAAAAAGAGAAAATGAAACGCCGGCGCACCTTTCAATTTGACCTCAAACACAGCTCAGTAATCTGGGAAAAAATATCAGTATTCAATTGAGTCAATAAACACTCGTTTCACATATTCATCGTTACTTCTACCAGCGCAAGAAAAATACGACAAAATGGTACCGGCATAGGTAACTACGCAAACATTCGAGCAACATTGGCGCAATTCACCGTCAGAGGCAACAGGAAGCAAAGTCGTGAGTCGGAGCAAAAATTTGGAGGGTTCGAGCATAGGTGGCATAGGTGTTTCTCAGGTGCGTCCTCCACACGCAAGATGCTGAAACACGCCTGCCCAAAGTAAGGTGTTCAGTTAGCACTGAGGATTAAACCTAAAGCTCAAAGTGAAACTTGTTTAGTCTAAGTTAATTTCAGGGAAATAAACACAATTTACTGTCTCGGTAAAACTATAGGGTGTTCAAGAATTACCGCTATATCTAAAACTAAAATCGAGTGCACGAACATTCAAATTTATTTACAATTTTTGTGTCACTGCTGAGATCGCTTTTATTGTGGCTGCGGTGGTTAAATTAGGAATAATAAAATAATACCATTTTAGTGTACTAACTAAATCAAATGTATTCTAGGTGTAGTAGTTAGTATAATGGCTAAAGATTAAGTTATTGAACTGAAATCCGAACAGTTATACACGTATTTTAAGCATTGTATTGTGGATATCAAAGGCGCCGTATTACTATAAAATACGCCATTTTCCCGTTCTTAGTCTGATTCTGCCACACGGCCATGTTATCGGTAGATAAGATACAGAATGGAAATTATGTATGTATTCATAAAAAATATTCATTTAAAACAATAATTCGTCGTAAATCTTTAATACATTTGTCTTTATAATAAATTCAAATTAGTCAAATCTAAACCGTGGAATTTCTACGAGAACTGTTAAGTTTATTAAAAAAAATTCAACAAAATCTGAATGATGAAATATTATTTGAATGATTTGGATGGCTACGCATACGTTATTTGTAAATTAAATTTATGTAATGATGCCCTAAAATCATGACTTAAAAAATGAATAGAACTTTCGTTACAACCTGATACATAGAACTATTCAAGTTTAGCGTTCAAAACTGTGAGGTGCAGTGTGTATTGCACTGCTAAATAAAGCGCTGCCGTGAGCAAAAAGATAAGAAATTCTCCGCTATGGTATAGTTTTGTTTCTTGTACCACAGCTCATCTTCCCCATTACATCTCCCACTTTACACCTGCTGCCCCTACGCTCGTTTTCCCTCTCGCCCCTCCGTTTCTTAGAATACACTTGCATGCATCTTCACCCCCGGCTGCTTCCAGACACAAAGTCGTCGTTTTGCGTTCGTTTGCAAATTGCATTACTGTCGAAGACATCCTGTTGCTTGATGCATACGCACAAACCTGTCAGGAATTCCCCTTCCAGTCCTTCCATCTAAACTCCCTTCGACCCCTAACCCTCTATGGTGATCGTAGATGGTGTTTCATGGTGCTGTTGATTTGAGTGAGTTTGCTTGATGATGAGTTTTGATGAGGCTTCGAGTCGGCATTTTCATGGTGATCCTGAGATGAAGAATATGTTGCTTTATGTTATCTTATGAGTAATGTTGCTTGATGGTATTTGATGATGATGCTGATTTAAATGATAGACCTGATGATGTTAGCAGGCAAGTCCCGCGTATCAATAAGGCTAACGTATTGAGAGAACAACGAAACAGAACATCAGTAACACCAAAAGTATTGGACAACAAGCCCTGCAAATAATGCACTGTTGAGGAAAAGGGATCAGAGTTTTCATGTGTTCATCAATATCCACTAATAGAAATATGAAATGCTGCACAATTTAATAAGAAGGTTAGCGTAGATTAGGAGCATGTACACCATCTTATGCGAGCAGCACTGCTGCAGCACCTGTGTGTGTCCTGTACTGATAAGTTACGGTTGCTGGACACAAAACCTATTTAAATCAAGATTCTGGGCCCTTAACCTTTCAAGGTAATAATTCAAATACTGTCTTAATGAGTTGTAAGCAAAACTAAGACAATACTTGTCTTTCTTCTTTATTATTCTGGTCAACAGAACAATACAAAATGTGAGAACCTCACTCTAAAAGAGTTCTGTAAAACCTAGCTCAATACTTTTTTTCTTCTTTACTTTATCTCTACCATAATAGTATGTAAATTACTTTAACAACTATTTTACGTTCATACACTAATTAGACGTCATTCATGAGTATATCTAAAAATATTAAAATTAAGCCCACGTAAACTTGCAAATTTTTTAGTGAACTTTATGGTAAAACGAGATCACTTGGAGTAATTTTTGCGTATCAATGACTGCTTGGAATACCATTTGTTGTTTGTTCCCCTTGTGCCCTGGATAGGGGGTCTATTTGTCTGGAAATGACTGCAATCCTAATCCTAGTGTCCTAATAATTCTAATTTATAAGTTAATTGTGGGTGTTTCATATTTACTAAGATATTCATTAGTTTTGTCAAGAATTATTCGTAGTTTTACAGTTGTGAGAGTTAGTTGATTTAGTTCAGTTGACTACACTGACGTCGTGGAATGAGGTAAGTCTCTGCCGGTGCCGGTGACGTTACCACCGGCCTTGCTTATGTGTGTGATCGATTGACTTTTTATTGTACAAATATTGTGATGTGTAAACTCTTATATATGATTATACAAATTATTTTGAGAACAGGATACCGGTATGTTGGACAGTGTTCTTATCGGTTGTTTATTTTTCTTTAACTTCTATCTCGCTGTTTCAGTGAAAGTTGAGATTGTATCCTGCAGAGCTTCTGCCACATTTGCCTGTTTCTGCGGCACAAAATATTCATTCATTGCAATAGGCGTAGAATTTGACTGTGTGCCTTGCTGTATACTTCTAGTTATTGATCTCTGAACTTAACTCCTCGGTGGATGCAGGCATCTCTCCCGCTGCAGTGTTTCTCTCAACTCATTAAATCCTATACCTGTAATTTCAATATTAATACTGTAGTTTTGAAACGTTAAACTTTCGAGTCTTTATCCATCCAAGCAAATGTGAATAGTAGGTGGTTCTAAGAAGAAAATAAGCTGGGATTGAGGTGTCCGTGTAGTGCTTAAATGTTTAGTCATTCTACCCACAAAATAGGAATCGTGGTTTAGGTCGTAGAAACCAAGTAATAGGGTAAATTTCAGGATGAATGTAAATTAGGCAGTAGATTAACACGTTAAGTGCCGTTGCATAGCCGGTGTAAATCTTTACTTTGTACATACAGTCACTAGAAAGCTTGAAAAAATTACAGAACCAAATCTGAGTGGCCCACCAGTGGTCACTTCACACTTAACGTATTAATCCTTTACAAGAGCTGTACATTTCCAGTTGAATACCAATTTATAGTCCGGTATAGTTCCAGTTAGTGCCAATTTATAGTCTGGTGCAGTTCCAGTTGAATATCAATTTATAGTCCGGTATAGTCCAAGTTGAGTGCTAATTTATTGTCCGGTGTAGTTCCAGTTGAGCCAATTTATTGTCCGGTGTAGTTCTAGTTGTGCCAATTTATAGTCCGGCATAGTTCCAGTTGAATACCAATTTATAGTCCGGCATAGTTTCAGTTGAATACCAATTTATAGTCCGGCATAGTTCCAGTTAAATACCAATTTATAGTCCGGTACATTTCCAGTTGAATGCCAATTCATAGTCCAGCACATTTTCAGCTAGGTAACAAATTATAATCTGCCATAGTTCTAGCTAGGTCTCGTATTATAGTCCAGTTTAGTTCTAGCTAGGTGCCAAATTATAGTCAGGTACGGTTCTGTTTAGTGGCCATATATATATTTTTTGTGTAGGTTAGACTGTAATGATGAGGATAAGTGACTAGGGGCGCTAAAATATCGTGATTATTTTAGTATTAAATAATATAAAACTTCGTAATATTTTAGAGTAAATCTTTATACTTATTTCACGCCACTTGTGATTGTTTTTTTAAGTCTATATTTAATCATGGTCGTGACTTCAAATTGTAACTCTCGTCGTTTATAGAAGAGCGTAGCGAACCACAGGTTCTCAAAGCAAACGCCCGTCAGTCTGTGCATAACCATTATCCAGTGAACAACAAGTGTATTCGTGCTTTCAGTCTCTCTGACGGGTAAGTTTCTATTGACATGTTATTAGGGAGTTTGGCGCTTCACTTAATTACTAGTTATTCCTTAAACTTATCATTTTAGCCTGGCCTAGACGTTTCTCTGTAGGTTTAGCAGTTTGTGTAATTTCGGTGATTGTTTTTCGGTAATTCGACGGATCTCTCGTCGTATATTATTCCACAAAACGGTAAATAATTTACCTAGTGTCTGCAGTATTCGTATTGTTGAGATTTGAGTTTATCACGCAGCCTGTAATGCAAAATGAATTATTAGGGTTTCCCTTTGTATAGCCTTAAGCAACAGTTCTAACCAAGATTTCCTTTTGCAAAACAATGAGTTAATTGACAGCTAATTTGTACACCGAAATCTCATTTCAGGTAGTCACGTTTCATTCGAATGATTTTGTTTGTGTTTGAAGAAGTAGTGGTGTAGTATACCTCGAATAATAACTATTGCTTCAGGCAGTAAATATCGCTGGCAAGTTCCTTATCACTCGAGTCTCTACATTCGAGTATTTTATAATGGGCACACTAAAAAGATCGATCAGCCGTTTTGATACGGTGATTAAATCCCACAGCCTCGGAGAGAAGCTGTCTATAGACATCTCGTGTTGTATTTCTTTAACTGCCAGCTAATTAGGCACGATGCCTCAGTGTTTTACTCAGCGGTTGTCGTATAATACTGTCTCAGGATATTAATACTTCTGCTAAATTTTGTATTCATTTCGAGTTACTTAATAGTCCTTGTTCGGACAGGTCTCGGTTTACGGATTGCAAGCTCTCAATTTCGATCTCCGATCTTGGCCTTAACTTCTGCTCTGAGTTTGAGCGTGTCCAATAATAAATCTGCAAGCAACGAAGTCGACTGTATCACTTCCCTCGAAGAACACCATCCGCGAAATAATCACTACAGAAAAATAACTCGGTCCCTAAAAGTGTAAATACTGTTCTTTCATCACTTGGTCATAGATTAGGATAATGCTTCCTGAATCAGTCCGGAACATGGGTCCTTAAAGCAGTTCATTACATCTTTATTATTGTTTTTTCTTTGTAAGTAACTTATCCAGGTATGGAATCATTCTATGCATTTTTCAATAACGACACCAAATCCTATTAATGGTCTCTACTTGTTTTTGGGCCATAAGTATTAATGTAATTGACTTTTATTTCGGATGCGGATAATATTTTTTATAGGGTGATTGTACAGAAGCTCATTGAAGTAACGTTCTGTGTGTCATGGGGATTTGTCGCTCCATGCCGGACATGTAGGATCACTGAGCTCCTCTAAGAGAAATATGCTGCTCTTGTCTGTAATGTTAGTAGCTCAAGAAAAGCACGTCCTCTTGCCAAGTCGCTCTTGTGGTGACACCGACGTACTACCTACCCGAGTGTCTTCATTTTGTTACTCTTTTTCATTCCACCATTTCGTGTCATTGATATGCTTGCAATGTTGGATGTTGCTGGCCACTCCTCATACACAGTGCAGCGACATAACTTCCATATTTTAAAAACGTTTTGCTTTGAAAAAAGGAAATTGTTGCGCACCCTGAACTAAAGTTATCGCGCTCGAGTGTCGTTACTCGAGCTGGAAATCTTGACTGAGTTTTGGTGATGATTGCTTTAGTGGAGCAAGAACTGGAGTTACACCACCTCTGTGTGGTGGTGATGACAACGATTGTGTAGTAACAGTGGCGATGGTGATGACGAGGATGACCGTGTTGACGATGACCGTGTTGACGATGACCGTGTTGACGATGACCGTGTTGACGATGGCCGTGTTGACAGTAACAACAATTACAATTATAATAATGATAATGTTGACTCACAATCACTACAGTAACAATACAAATAATATGAAACAGAAAAAAATAAACATTACTTATGACTGCTATATACATTAATTTGAATTATGGGTTTAATTTCCATAATAATTTTATAATTTTGGCGGGGCTTTTAGTGATTTTTTTGATTATGACGATGAGTATGTTTCTGAGTTTGCGTTTAATTTGAGGAGTGGTGCATTCTTTCTTTTAAGCAATGAGAGAAAAATGACAAGTTCTAATTTTTGTACATTATTCAATATGCTTTAGTTAAATAAAGAAGTACAATGGGAATAATGTAAAATCTTATTGATATTTTACACTGTTTTTGTTTATATGATATAATAGCTGTGTTTCCTAATCCTAAAATTTCAGTTTAAAGTTAGGGAAATGGAAGGCTTAGATTATATTGTGCTATAAGTCTCCTAGAATGTAATAATGATTCGCAGTGCTGTGCTGCTTGATGATTAATCCAAATCTTGAGGAAGTGGACGAATTAACGAGTAAGTGTGAAGGAAGTTTTTCTGTGAGTGTTTGGACCTTGTTTTAGGAAATGAATGTGCTTTTAGATGATTCANGTAGAGAGTTTGCACGGGCTCATCTGATGCCATACCCACATACTATGTACGAGGATATACTGCCTGAAAATGTTGTTCCATGATTTTACTGCGTCTTTGATTCAATTACCCCATGGTTGTTTGTTCCTATTACAAAAATGAATGAAAACAAATTAGGGTTTAAATTATAAATGTATTTAATATTTGTATTAGTAAGTTTTTATAGTTAATTTGGGGGTGTAAACAACTAATCGAACTGTGTGCATTGACTTGCCGTAACCAGTAATACTCTGAGGAAGGACTACTATAAACAAGCCAGTTCACTAAGCTCAGTTTGCCTCCATCTGTCACAGTGCGAACATTGTCGTAGTCTGTCTCTCGGTTTCAATTGGACATTGTTGTTTGTTTCGAGGCACATTGCTGCATTTCTAAGTGGCTACTGTTTGTTTACAAAGTTTATTGCTAATTATATGTATTAAAAATGCCGAACGAGTGTGGGGTTGTGTGAACAAATGAAATCCCTCCCAGTATCTTCAATGTGCCTGCTTCATGTCTGCCATCTCCAAAACCTGCATCTAACCCGGTGAAAGTTGAAGACCAACAACTGAGGTATTTTCTTCAGAAGGATAAGATTACTTCATTTGATGCTTTCAAACCTGAGCGTAACCTGCAAAAGCAGTATAAGAACTTGATTATTTCAAGATCGAAAGAAAGGCTTTTGTGTTTGTTCATAAACGGCTACTTCAGTGAGTGCAGCCTGTCTGTGATTGTCGAAAACAAGCCCACTTTGTGTTCCCCACTAACGCTCAGTGCGTTCAAGAACGGCATTAGTGTAACACTGTTTAAGACATTTCATCCCAACAATGGTTTGAGATCGTATACTCAGTTCGACGAAACTGTGCGCTTGGCAATGCACTATGACATCCCGTTTGACAAAACGATCCAAAATGTTGTCACTCTTCTTCAAGCTCACACATCAGCCTGTGTCCACACAGAGAAGGAGAAAAAGTTGGTATTTTTGACACATCAGTTGGAACTTTTATTACAGAAGCAGTTTTCTATGAATGATTTTGTTTTGCCCTTCAATCATACCCAAAGTGTAATTATGAACAGCTCAGAGACTTCTTGGTGCTGCCATGCAAACGCAAACTGCAGTACATCACTTCATCTATTGACAAGGACCAGGTGCTGAGGGAAACATTTGACAAAGTCCAGACTGAAGAATGTGTTTCTC
>VCRD01008974.1:0-10584 GCA_006783055.1 Trinorchestia longiramus
TTGGGAAAGCTCTATGTGGTATTTGTCTAGTTTCTTGTGGGAATGTGAGGTGTAGGTATAGTTGTATGTAGGTACATGTTTTCGATGTTGGTCCATATTCTCTTTACATGTTCGTGTAAGAGGGGCTAGTTTGGTTAATTGGGGGCTAGTTTGGTTTGGCGGTGCAATTGGGCTGATTTGTTAAAGTCGTGCCATTCTGCGTTCGTAACATAGAGCGTTGCAGCCTCGTTATATAGGGTGGTTGGCTGGGCTTTGCTGCCTGAGCGTGACTGCTCATTGGGTAATGTCGTGCTTCTGGTCGTAATGGGGCCTAGCCTCGTCGCTGGATTCACTTCTTCTATCCTGTTTGTTCATTGGTCTATGAAAGCTAGCTTCGTCGCGGTATTCGTTTGTAGTGGAGCCATACGATTCGCTACAAAGTCGTCACATTCTTAATGAGATAGCTCAAGGCACGCTCCTAAACTTGGTGTTCACAGATGAGAAAAAATTTGACATTCAGCAAGTTGTGAACCATCAGAACGATTGAATTTGGAGTTTCTCTAGTTCAGTCGAGAGTAGGATTGTTATGAGACGTCAAAATGCACAGACTGTTATGGTTTGGGCAGCTGTGACAGCCCCAGGAAGATCTCTGCTGTGTGCTTTGTAGAGTCAAAGTGATTTCAGAACGGTAAATATATCTGATTTTGAAATCAAAGTTGCTACCATGGGCTACAGAACATTTTCAGGGTTCACCAAGGAGTCTCCAACAGAATTCAGCACCATCGCGTGGGTCCAACGTAATCCAAACCTGGATTCAGAGGAACATTCCGTCTTACATACGCAAAGATGTATGGCGAGCGAGGAGCTCTGACCTCATTCCCTTGGATTTTTCTATCAGGTTCATTTTGAAGAAAAGGGTCTTAGCTACCCCTCACACTTCTCTCGAGTCTCTCAAAGCAAAACTGCAAAGGGAATAGGGGGCAATTGCACAAGAACAGATACGTGCCGGTTGCGATGTATCTGTAAATAGACTTGAAGCTGTAGTTCGTAATAAGGAGGTTACATCGAATGAATGCAACACTGCATCGCGTGATTATTATTCACCTTCGAGTTTAAACCCTTAAAATCAAAATTGAGCATTTGAATTTTCATAAACTTTCCAAAAAGTTCGTTGCCTTAATTCTGAAACACCCTGCATTTATCTACCGATTACATGACGTAGATAATATGCGTGGAAATTCTGCGGATTAGAAGTAATAAAATTAAGGATCTATGAAAAATAATCATTTTCAGTTTTACCCGTGGTACTATCAGAACCTGAATATTTTTCCTGAATTATTGTACGTTCAATTGCAGTTCTAGAAACTAAACTAGGCGTTAATGAATTTTCAAAGTGAATTCTCAGTAACACTGAGCAGTACAGTCCTTGTCAGATGTCTCCCGTCCCAACACTGAACGGTACAGTCTTTGTCAGATGTCTTTTGGCCCAACACTGAACAGTACAGTTTCTGTCAGTTTTCTCCCGTCCCAACCAACACAAAAGATCAAAGAATTCTGTCTCTGGCATAACTTCAAGATGACGCTTTTGATTTGCTCCATTCAGCACTCAAATTTTCAGTCACCGAAGTTCTGAGGAACAAAAGGAATCCAGAGACTTTCAGTTTAATGACTAGAAATCCAGTGCTTCCGCTACCTAAAAATTTGAAGCCGACTAATCCATTTTTTGGATTGCCTCAAGTTTCTTTGGTAGGGACAACTTGCCATTTATTTCTAATATAATTATTTGCGCAATATTATTTGGGTTAAACAATGCTCACACCCAAAAATCTTAGGGAACATCACCATGATTGTGATGAAAAAACAGAAAAAATAACGAGTACAAAAAGTCGAGAAAATTAAGGGGTCGAGCTTTATGACAAAGTCGTAAATTTGAGCATCTCAAACTTTACGACAAAGTTGCAAGTTTGATCACCTCAAATTCCACAATGATGTCGTAAGTTTGAGCACCTCGAACTACACAACGAAGTCGTAAAGTGAACTGTTCATCTGTAGCTATCTCCTTGACAGTTAAAGGTAGGTATTTTAATTCATACCTTACTTGCTTAGGATTGCTTTATTCTGTCAAGTTTTCTATTCACGAGTACTAATTTTATTTCGCTGCTTTCTCTGATATAAGCTCAACAAAATCCTAAGACTGGTTCCGTCTTTTCAGGGTCTGTCTCTACAGGGTCTGTCTCTACAAGGTCCGTTTCTACAAGGTCCGTCTCTACAAGGCCCGTCTCTACAGGGTCTACCTCTACAGTGTGTCATTGCAGGGTGAAGTAAGTTAATATAACTTCTTTTGCTTTAAGTTTCCAAAATGGCGATGTTTGCCCAACCAATTCTCATTGAACACAGGGCACAAAATGACAAAATATGCACATTTCCATTATAAAAACAACTCATTTTTTTATTCGATTTCGCTTTCATAAAACCATTAATGTGTCGGACCACTTCGCCGCACCCTCTACTTCCATAACCTCTGGAATAATATTTTCCCTCCATGAGTCTTTTAAAATTTCCTCCAGGCTGACAAAACTTGGCATGACTCTGCATTTTGCCTGCAGCTCATTACGGATATTTAGCTTTTTCTGGGCCGGAATTAAAGACATTTGCCGGGACGCTGCAGGCTGCCACAGTGGCGGCTGAAATAAAGGTTCAGACGCCAATTAAAAGAACGAGCAGCCGCTCAAACAGCTCCGAAATCCACAAACGGCTTTAAAGATGCGTGTAAATGGGAACCAAAAATTGCCTCTTCGCGGTTGTACAGTTTAAAAATAGTGGGAATCTAATTTTTGTTGTTTTTCGGAATGCGGCACGAAAAATTTCTGATAGCTTTGAAGAATGCTTTTTCACTATTAACAGATAGTGGCATGTTTCATGAATAACTCGAGAGGTAATAGTTAATCAATGCCTATTCATTAGCGTTAGAATTTCTTTTCTTTTAGTTCCTCACATGAAAGAGGGGTTGAGCTGTGCTATGGAGACAGAGAGCAAAAGCGGAGCACCAATTGGGCCTCAGGCCTCTGTATAATTTTAGTCCATATTCATGTCTCATCAGCATCTTTGTTCTTGCATGACAGTGTTCCTGCTCGACCTGCCTGACTGTGACGACGAAAATACTGAGACTTCAAGCCCTTGAAAAAAAGTAACGCTAAAAACACCATTTATACACCAAAAAAAGGGGTTAAAATCGTCGAATGAATTTGAGATTGTCATCAAAAGTTCAGAAATGTTGGTCATTTTTTGGATTGAGAATAAAGATAAAAACGAGTACGAATACCGTCTCAAGGAGATATTCCACATCCTGTTAGAAGATTTACATAAGCTATTATGTTTATGATATTAATAATGTTTTGCTTAACCATAGCCTTTAAAGTTCTTTAACAAACCTCGCAAGCCATTCCCTTGTGTTCTAATGATGGTGACAATGTAAGACGATTTTATAAACTAGACATATGTTAATCAGAACTTCATCATCAAGGAATTCCTGGATTAGGAACCGTAATGTTTGATGTCCATATGAGAGACTAGTCAGTTCCAGTGGAAATTTCACGATTAAGATTTCACTTATTTGAAATTATTATAACGATAAATGCATTGAAAATTTACGACGAATTATTGTGTTTTAAATTAATAATTTTCATCAATATATACAGGACTTCCATTGTGCATCTTATCTAACGATAACGTGACCCAGATAGTACCCGCTTATATTTCTTGATTCACAAGTAAGAAAATTAAGGATCTAGGAAATAAATACATTTTTCAGTTTTACCCGTGGTACCATCAAAATCAAAATATTTTTCTTGAATTTATGCTGAACTTTCATTTTGTTTCTTACCTAACGATAACATGTCCGTGTATGAGAATGAAGTTAATAGCGGAACAAATGGCGTGTTTTATAATGATCCGGTGCCTTTGGTATCCACAATACAATGCTTGTAATACATGCATACCGGTTCTGATATCAGTTCAATAGTATTTCTGCAGTAATAGATAGGAAGTAATGGGACGGACACACACAGATACAGAGAGATGGAGATACATAGTCGATTATATATGTAGATTGCTCTAGTTAACAATTCACATTCTATGTACGAGAGCTAGTGAAAAAACTGTCAAAACATAAACAACGTACATTTAAATAATGTTTTATAGCACTAACGACATATGCTGGTACCTTAACACTTGTACCAGTATGTACACAGCCACTCATGTATCATAACAGGATTACATGTTTCATGCACACGTACTAACATGAACATAAATGAGTACCTTTTTTAGACAGGTGCACAGGCTCAACTGGCAGGTGCACAGGCTCACCTGACAGGTGCACAAGCTCACCTGACAGGTGCACAGGCTCACCTGACAGGTGCGCAAGCTCACCTGACAGGTGCACAGGCTCACCTGACAGATACACAGGCTCACCTGACAGGTGCGCAAGCTCACCTGACAGGTGCACAGGCTCACCTGACAGGTGTACAGGCTCACCTGACAGGTACACAGGCTCACCTGATAGGTGCACAGGCTCACCTGACAGGTACACAGGCTCACCTGACAGGTGCACAGGCTCACCTGACAGGTGCACAGGCTCACCTGGCAGGTGCACAGGCTCACCTGACAGGTGCACAGGCTCATCTGACATGCGCACAGTGACACCCATGACATGATATGTTAGTAAAAATATCGAGTTTTTCTTTGGTATTCAGAAATAGTTTAGCAGAAATTTTTAGAGGAAAATTATGTTTTCGATATAAATCTTTTGAAAACATTGCTGATTAACGTAGATAAATCCCCAAAAGTTTTTTTTTAAACCATAAGTTGAATCATCCTGGTCTATGGTTTCTATTCTGCGCTAGAAACTATAGCTACTAGGAGCCTATGCCAACAAAAACCATGGTTACTAGGGTTTGTCCCGACTGAAACCATGGCTACTAGGGCCTGTCTTAGCTGGGACCATGGCTACCAGGGCCTGTCTTAGCTGGGACCATGGCTACCAGGGCCTGTCAACTGGGACCATGGCTACCAGGGCCTGTCTTAGCTGGGACCATGGCTACCAGGGCCTGTCTTAACTGGGACCATGGCTACCAGGGCCTGTCTTAATTGAAACCATGGCTACCAGGGCCTGTCTTAATTGAAACCATGGCTACCAGGGCTTGTCTTAGTTGGGACCATGGCTACCAGGGTCTGTCTTAACCGGGACCATGGCTACCAGGGCCGGTATAAAAAAAAACCATGGCTATTAAGGTCATGCACCAACAGAAACTATGTCTACTAGGGCTTCCAGCAACCTGAACCATGGTTACTATGGCTAAGAACCACTGATGGCTACCATGGCAACCGCTCATTGATGGCTACCATGGCTATCACTCACTGAATGCTCGAGGTTGTTTGGTGTGTGCAAACATGGCTGATATTCCAGCCAGCCACCCAGCCCTAATGCTACACAGCTACTCCCGGTCTCGGTGTGGTATCAATTCTCAAGTGAAGACGGAAAATATTGGTATTGATGCCGTACTATATTTGCTTCTTATTCCAATATCGTTGTGGGCTTTGATATTGCTTTAGAAGCGCTTGAAGCTATTTTTTGGGGGCTATAAGCTATAATGTTCGAAGTTTCGCAAAAAAATTTTTTTGGTAAAAATAATAATGTAAATTTTTCTGCAGAGTTATGCTTCTTTTGTGTCGTCCCTACCCACAAATCGACATGTATCAAATGCAAATTTATCGGTACAGTAATTATTAGCAATTTCTTGTGAATGAACTATGATAGAGAGACGATTGAAATAAAATGTTTCTAAATTCTCAAAAAGTTGTGCATCCAAATGATTCGCGCCCGAGTAATGTTTTTCATAATTTCCTTAAAATATATCACACGTTTGCAAAAATAGCATTAATATGTTGAACCCAGCCAAACAAATGATATAGATATTCATTAGCAGCCCAAACCTATATTTAGTTTAGAATTTTTTTCGGAGTTCATCTACTTATATAATCTACATATACAATAATAATAATTATAATAATACACAATGTATCTCCACTTCTCTCTCTTTCTCTCTATCTCTGTGTGTGTGTCCATCCCACTACTTCCTATACTTCACTGAAGAAAAATTATTAAACTGAAATGAGAACGGGTATGCATGTATTACAAGCATTGTATTGTGGATACAAAAGGCGCCGGATCACTATAAAATACTTCATTTATTCCGGTATTAGCTTTCTTCTCTTACACTACCATGTTATCGGTGGATACGATGCAGAATGTAAGTTCTGCATGTATTCATAAAAAATATTCAGATTTTGATAGTACCACGGGTCCAACTAAAAAATGTATTGTATTTCATAGATCCCTAATTTTATCACTTTCAAACCAAGGAATTTCAACAGGTAATATCTGGGTCATGTTATCGGTAGATAAGATACAGAATGGAAGTTCTGTATACATTCATAAAGGATATTCATTTACAACACAATAATTGAGCGTAAATATTTATTACATTCGTTTTTATCACAATTTCAGATTAGGCAAATTTGAAGCTCGGAATTTACACAAGAACTACTCGTATATAGTGTATTATAAGGACCCTATTGTGGATACCAAAGGCTCCAGATTACTATAATATACGCAATTTTTCCCGTTATTAGCCTTCTTCTCCTACACGGCCATGTTATCGGTAGATAAGATTTCTGTATCTTATCTACCGTTCAGATAAGTTATCTAAAGTTCAGTATAAATATTTGTGAAAAATATTTAGGTTCTGGTAGTACCACGGGTAAAATAGGAAAATGTATTTTATTTCATAGATCCTTAATTTTATCCCTTTTAAACCATGGAATTGCACTCGTATTTTCTAAGCCATGTTATCGGCAGATAAGATACAGAATGGAAGTTCTGTACACATTCATGAAAAATGTTAATTTAAAATGCAATAATTTGTCATAAATCTTTAATACAGTCTTCTTTATAATGATTTCAAATTAGTTAAGTATAAACCGTGGAATTTCCATGAGACTTATCTAATTTTATATAAATGCCCGTCCTACTGGGGGGTCAGGAGATGTTTACTACGTGGTTCCCGAGAAAACGCGAGCAAAATTTTTTTCTCCAAAAATATAGATGGTCTCCTCGAAAGTATGTCCACAGAATCAAGAAAATCGATCTACCAAAAGGAGACATTTCGACATCTTGTGATCGGTATCGTTGGTATCGGTGTATACATTTTTTGTCGACGTCCTGTGTTATCAAATTTTTAATAATAATTTCCAGTGTGGATGTTTCAACCAACAATTTTAAATACTCTAAAAACAAACTTCTGACGAAACATTTGCTAAAATTATGCTTGCGTGATTTCAAAGGTTCAATTTTTTTGTCTGTACGCTACAACCTGATGAAAAAGTGACCCTATTTGTATAACAGTGATTTATCTCACAACAATCTCAGAAAATGATTATTGTACCTACGATTTGCTAATTTGTTATTCATATATACTCTCTTAGGTAGGAAACAGTTTGTGCGAAGCCGGAAAAGCAGTGTGGCATGAATGTTGTGGGAAAAATTCAGGAAATTAACCTTATTTTGGCTTCTTTTACTCTTTCCCAGAGTATAGCATAGGAGTAAAGTTTTTAAATTGTTTTCCACTGCACCATCTGTTTCCAGACAATGTTAAAAGCTATATTCACTAACTGTTCCCGACCAGAGGTATGATTTTATTACATGAGACCTAGTAAAAAAGAAGCTATAGCTGGGTATCTTACCCTTAATTAAAATACTTCGTCACAAAGTACACGAGTAAGAATTGAGTCCAGATGTGTCGTTTAATTTTCTTATGCAGTCTCAAAAACAAATTTAAGTTAAATTCAAATACCTCATACTGCTATGACCGTATAAAAAGGGATTCACATAACTCATACTGCTATACACGTGACTTAAAATAGATTTAAATTCGACTTAGTAAATGCTGATCACACGTGCTCTATAACCTCCATTTCTTAGACTCTAAGCCTTGGTCCACTTGAAGGAAATAAATGGATTTCACTCTAGTAACTTCACCTGTTATATGGAAACTGAAATTAAGTTTGCTGGTGGCAATAAAGAGTGGCGGTTTGACAGCCTGAATAATTTTTCCTAGTCAGGTCTGAATACAACTGAAGAAATCGGAACTCCCGCAATGCCCTAAAATAGATATAAAAAATACAAATAAAGTGTGAGGGATACTGAAAGTGACCAGTAAGTTGGGTTATAATTATTTCCTGAAATGTTATAAATTTTGGAATGGTTATTTTCAGTAATCATGATTTTTTTGATTAATCTATTATGAAACTGTCCAGTTAGGGTCGTGCCTTCTTCGGTTATCTTTATTTGGCATCGCCATTTATTTATAGTCATTTTGCTGAATAGTCATTTTTTATAATTGTTATTTCGCAGAATAGTTATCTTTTATCATTTTTATTTTGTAAAATAGTAATTTTCGAAAAAACACATTTTAAAGCTGATCCATAAGCAGGTTTTCGATCAGAAATAATCACGCCACTTAAAAATACTCTTAATTTGAAATGGTACTTAAATGATAATTCCGTACTTCAAGCATCAATTCATCCCCTTCCATTCATGTCCTTGAATTCATAGTTACTATCGAAAAAAATTTATTACTGTGTAGAATACATATAATACAAGATAGTTCCCGTGGAAATTCCACGGTTTGGATTTGATTCATTTTGAATTATTATAAAGACGAATGTATTGAACATTTACTACGAATTATTGTTTTAAATGAATATTTTTTATGAATGTTTACAGAACGTTCATTCGGCATCTTATCTACCGATAATATGGCGGGCAAGAGAGGAAGGCTAATGACGGGCAAAAATGGTGAATATGATAGTAATCCGGCGCCTATGGTATCCACAACACAATGCTTATGTTACGTGTAAACCCTTTCTGATTTCAGTTCAATAATTTTTTTTCAGTAATAGAGGAGAAGTAGCGGGACGGACACACACAGATAGAGAGAGAGACAGAGATGGAAATGCGCTATGTATTATATAAGTAGATTCTTTATGGAAAAGAACTATATGCAATCACTGTTTTCATGTCACTATCGATCACACTTTCTTGTTATTTTTACTCTGTTGTCTGTAGTGTATTTTTGACGCCTTCAAAATTACTTCTTTGAAGCGTGTTTGATGACAAACTTCTTCCAGGTCTTCGTACAAGCTTTGCCACCGTTTGCGTAAAAGTCCAAGTAATGCAAATTCATGGAAAGAAAAGTAGACTACATCTAGCAGTAGTTACAATTTTAATAGAAACACGCACTTGTAGAGTTCTATATTTATCTACCAACAGATGAACTTCAAATTCTTCCATGGTGTTGTCATTTGTCTCCTTATAAAACGTAATGGTTTCTACATAATGTACTAAGAGACATCGGATTTACTCCGCAGTGGTTGGACCTGGGCATGAAGTTTGAGGTTTTCGCTGAAAGTCCTCGTACGCTGACAGAAGCTCTTGACGGCGCTAGGGACAGAGGATTGGATCGATGGGTAGATGAAATGGATAGATAAATAAATACATGGATAGGTGAATGGATGGATGAATGAATAATGGTGGACTTATGCTGAAACAAACTGTTATTCATAGGTGAGATAAGGAGAAATATGGAGTAGATTGTGGTGGATGTTGTAGCTGACGAGTAATGAGTTACAGAAGAAGGAAAGGCTCAAGCGAGCTAAGTTTGCAAAGAAAGAAACAATGAAAAAATAAAAGAAAGGATAAAATATAATTACCAATGATGTATAGAGTACATATAATTTGTTCTTTCAAGCTGGAAGTTTGAGGATATAGTCAATCACAAGCAGAGGAAATTAGAGTGGTTAGTGAAAACTCTTACCAGGGACCTATGTAGTACAAACATAAGCCGTTAAGCAGTCGACTACCGCTGCAGAATATCATGAGGTAGGCAAACAACAAACTAACCTCATTTCAATCATCAAATTAAACTTAGGCCTTGGTTTTTGAAAACTGGCAGCTAAGGTGAGATATAATTCTATTATTTCTCTCATTTTCCATTATAAGGTTGATCAAAATAAAACTCGTATCATCACACGTATCAAGTATACAAGTTGATGCATGTGAGGCTCGTATCATCACATGTATCTGCATACAAGTTGATGCAAGTGAGGCTTGTATCATCACACGTATCAAGTATACAAGTTGATGCAAGTGAGGCTCGTATCATCACATGTATCATGCATACAAGTTGATGCAAGTGAGGCTCGTATCATCACACGTATCATGTATTCATGAACATCATTCCACACACAAAAAATAAATTCTGAATGATATAGCATTTGCTGTATATGATAATTTACAAACAACACTTTAAAGCTTACCCTGCTGGTATTGTTCGATGCAAGCGCCATTTGATGAGCAAACCTCGTCTTCAATTTAGGGCAAGTGGAGTGCTTGTGTGGAGTGGTTGTGTGGAGTGGTTGTGTGGAGTGGGGGAGTGCTTGTGTAGAGTAGAGGAGTGCTTGTGTGGAGTGGGGGAGTGCTTGTTGGAG
>VCRD01008975.1:0-15999 GCA_006783055.1 Trinorchestia longiramus
CACTCAAACACACAACACACGCACTCAAACACACAACACACGCACTCAAACACACAACACACGCACTCAAACACAACACACGCACTCAAACACACAATACACGCACTCAAACACACAACACACGCGCACACTCACACACAAACACGCGCACACTCACACACAAACACGCACTCAAACACAAACACACACACACAGCGTGCGCATGGAAGCTTTTGTGTTTATCTGAGTTTTTTGAGACATTTTCTCTGCTAGACGTTGTTCAGTCGCATTACGTACGTATTTTACTTTGATTTCTTGGTGTGAAATTTTAATTTTTTTTCAACCACTTCCTCGACCATCTCGAATCATAAACACGTACAGTTATGCTGAATTATCAGCGCGTTGCATGATTATCCTGATGTAATCGTAGCACTTACACGAGTACTTAAATTTTTTTTTTGACCTTATACATGCTCTAGTTTTATTCTTGCGTGGACGGTAAACAGCTTGTGGCAGTGCTGAATAATCTCTGTAATGCGAGAGAATAATGGCAGTAATACAAACTCAGTAATGGAAGACAATAGTCTCAGTAATACGAGAAAATAGTCTCAGTAATGAGCGGGAATATTCTCAGTAATACGAGAGAATAGTCTCAGTAATGGGCGGTAATAGTCTCAGTAATGGGAGAGAATGGTCTCAGTAATGGGCGGGAATAGTCTCAGTAATGGGAGAGAATGACAGCGCAATGGTCTGTTAGACCATCTCACATGAAGCGAGTTTGTGGACGTTGATTTGCCTGTGTGGACTGCAGCCTCTCGCCCGTGCAAGGTTTCCCCTTCTTTCCGTGTTTCATGGCCGCTATAAAAGACGTCCTGTCGCTCTCCATTGCCTCACTGTGATGCGTGTTTCCGTGTGTGTCATGTGCACAGCGGCGAGTTCTCGCCACTTAAAAAACAGCTTCAGGTGTTTAGTTTCCAAATATTCAGCATATTGACCTTCAGATCAGATTAAATCGGACAAAATATAGGGAATTCGTTTCTTTCCGACGGATTTTCAGATCCTATTTTGAGTTTCAAGTGTAGAAATAATTTCGCTTTCAGTGCAATGTGAGACTACCCTGCAAAATTAATCTTATGCTGGATCTGTCAAAGCTATATTTGATCATTTCCTATTTTGGTTATCTTTGTGCGAGTACCATATCAAGTTCTGGTATATACATGTTTCAAATATTGTGACCTGTTAAAACTGCAAGAGTCACAATTGGCGTTCGACGACGAGTGAACACTCGAATTTGACTGCTTTTGATGATTCCGGGAATGTGCGTGTGTTGGATCTGGCAGTGTACTTGGATTCTCACTGTAGTTTTGCTCCAATTTTGTGGGTGCTCTTCAACTTCACGGTTTTATAACTAGTCCGTGTAACAAACGAGATTCAGATTTTTGCTTGAACTATCTGCGGACGATGTAAGTTCAGGTGTTTTGCCAAGAAAATCAGAAATTCATCGCATCTGGGACAGCCACCGCCACCATGTGTCAGACCTGCTGTCGTGCCTCGGTGTGTGTGGATCCGTATAGTTAAAATGGATCTTTAATTTTAAAATTAGCGTGGTATTGAAGAGGTTTTTCTTTGCAAACTTGTTCTGTACAGCTAATTTTTATTACAGTCGTACGTTTGCGAAAATTCAGTCGATTATTTGTGTGATATAATTTTTTATGAACAATTTAAAGATTTTTCGTTATTTTTAAAATCTGAAATTAACTTTGTATTGAAGTGTTTTTTAAGTTCTTTTTTCAAGCTAATTTTATTGTGGACTTACCTTAGCCAAAATTCATTAAATTGATTTCTAGAACAAAAAGTGTAAGATTTTTAATATTTTTAACATTTATTATTAGCTTGATACTGAGGAGGTGTTTATCTGTTGAGGGAATTTTGTGGTCTCACATTTGTTAAAAGTCATGTAGTTATTTATTTTCCGCGTTGCTTAGGGTTATTCAAAGTGCGCTTCAAATAGTAGACCTAGTGTAGAATAGAATAGAATAAGGCAATAGGAACGAGCCGTTTGGCCCATTCTTGGTTCAATACCGAAGTCCCATGCCGTGGTACACATAGAAAAAATGAACGAATATACACCCACAACACCAAATATTTTTGAAGCTGCAAATACGTGTTGGTAAATATGTGGTACACATATTTACCAACACGTATTTACAGCTTCAAAAATATTTTGTGTTGTGGGTGTATATTCGTTCATTTTTTCCCTGTAGTATTGCTGCATTTCTTTGTTGCATTTTGGTATATGGAGTATGCCATGGCCAGTTTGAAGTGCTATATTCTCTCTGAAGGTTATGGTTGTTTTAGGACAAGTCCAGTAAAATGTATTCTGTGGTTCTATATAATATATATATGTATATATATACTCGTGTGTGTATATATATATATATATATCCGAATGATTCAGTCGTGCGTCTAGAAACTGAAGGCAGTTATTTAAGCGATTAAAATAATTATAAAATGGTAGGACAAATTGATCCAACACATTTGTCGGTTTAATAAAAACAAAATAGAGTAACGAACAAAAAATGTCTACTTTCGAATCGTACATGTAGTGCCATTTATTTTATTTTATTTTGTTTTCCGTTTCTTAACCACATTATTTGTTAACTCAATTTATTTTTTATTAAACCTACAAATCTGCAGGTCATTTTGCCGTGCTTCGTACGAATGATGTTCTTTGCCTCAAGGCTTAGTCTCCAATTTATTTTTGTTTCTCATGAGTTGCTTTGAAAGGTCACAGTGTGGTTGTGTGTTTTGTGTTGTCCATTGCATTACAGTTGCATGCATTGTGTGCTGAAATTAGTGCAATGAGAAATTAATTGAAAATTGTAACATACGCCATGTAATATATGATTGTTTCAGTAGTCCACTTGTATTGGCTCATTTTATAGGGTGAAAATATTTATTCTTATTTGTAGGTGAACAGAAGCGATAAAAGATCGACTAGGATGTAAGGATTGTAAAATATATCATAAGAAAATGAATACGAAAGCGTAGCCTTTCACTCGCTACCTTCAGATTTAACTGTTTTGTTAGTTAAGTTCAAGTTCTAAACATCATCTACAATGATGTTTAGATTAAATTTTTTATTCGACCAATGTTCATATCAACACAGATATGAACATCGAAAAGTTTCATTTATCAATTTAAATTATAATGGTTTCAGAAACTTGACTAACGCCTCTCTAGCCAAGCAAATGCTAATAGTGAAGTAGTTCTAAGAATAAAATAAGCTGTAAATGATGCATCTCTGAAGTAGTCTAAAAGTTTAATTAGGTACGAACAATTTCGATGCTCTTTCAATTTGTTGTATGGCAAAGACATGACTCGGACGTTCTTTGCAGGTTGGGCGGTGCCGATTGCTTCAACCTCTCAAAAGCTCGACTTCGCCGCCCCACTTTTCCTCCCCACGTCCCCAATTGGCTGTACCCTCCTCTTCTAACTCCCTAGTTGACTCCTCTAGCACACCCCCCGTCCATCGCTCCCGTCATATCTATTTGAAAGAAACGATTGTTGAAGCAACAGACCGTATTTCAGTGCTTCCTCCTTTTTTGCCCACCTCTACCTCACCATCCGCTCTTTTTGACCTTTGTCAAGCAAAAGACAAATCAGAGCGTGTTATACATCGTCACAGCGTAACTGAACTGATCATCATTGACGGGTATGCGTCGTGTGAACATCGCTTTAAGAAACAATCTTCTGGCGTTTCGTATTCAGTTTCGGATCACGAACCTGCCAAGCTTCGTCATGTGCGTACCTCGTTGTCTCCTGGTATTCATTTAGAAGCTCTAAGTGAATTTCCTAATGGTGAAGAATTTCATACCGATGTGTTTTCAAGTTCATCTACATCACGAAACATTAAATCTGTCTGCGAATTGGATGATCCTGTGCGTGCGGCAGACTTTGGATCAACATCTGTGAATCTTAGGCCTAAATTTCATGATACAAACGTCCCTTCAAATCAGTACACGGTGTCTTCTCATCGTGGAACCACCTCACCGCCCGGCGGTTCAGCTGGTTGCTTGGACGTAGTTTTCCCTGGCGTTGCATCTGTGTTTGGGTGTCCTGTACCACGCCTGTGTGGCGAGAAGACCCCTTTACAAACATCACAGCCTGTCGACATTAGTATCTTATCTTCGGAACCTTCAACTATCCTCAATTCAACCTGCCCTATTCAAGAGCCTTTGAACGCTTCGGCTACAAATAACTCCTCTGCAGATCTTCACACCTCCTCCAACTGTAAACTTGATCTTGCCTCACGATCTGACTACACTCCTGCTGCACAGACGTGCTCCAACAGTGCCTCGTCGACACCGCTGAGCTGTGGAGGTCATCGGTCTTTGTGGTCCGTCGCTACTGCTTCACATGTGACCGTGGCGGGGACCGGTTATCCCGCTCGCGGGGTGAGCTTTTCTTAGTGTCTTCGTTTTCTTAAATTTGAGATGAAAGCTGTTCTTACTGGGTATTTGTGCCTTGCGAAACTAGGTGCTTTTACGTGCATTGATCATAGGAGTAATATTAAATGAGAATTAATGATGATTTTTCAATTTCTAGGGCTCGAGCTGGCCAGGCTTAGACAGTAGCATCACAACTGACGAACATCCCCGCTCACACCTCCCTGATCTGATCAGCCCTACGACGGTGCACCACCAGCACCACATCTCAAGCCTTTACTTCAGTCAAGACACCAACGAAAGTCGCAGCATCGTCGAAATTGCCAACGTCATCGACATCAACGCCCCTTCTAAACTGGAGACTGCCAGAGAGTACGTGTGTCAGGTCAACCCTTTGGATTTGCACAGTCATCCTGATCTTGGACCCCTCAGACCGTCTCCTCCGAAGTCCCTGCCTCTGGTTTCTTCTGGTCCCAACAAGGCGAAGAAGAACGTCGAGAACGAGCTGTCGAAAGAGAGCTTCGCCGAGAAGAAAGTCATTGCTGACATTTACCCCGAGAAAAAACCTGAATCGCACACAGCTGTTGTTGAGAAAGAAAGTTCTCTGAAAAATCCTCAAGTTCCTGAAGTTCGCCAGCAGGTATGGAAGTTTGGATCATTTTGAAGCAGAGTGTTATTTTAGAAATTGTATTTTGAGTAATTACATGCATTAAAGAACGTCACTTGCGATGAAGGCAGACATTGTGGATCCATCCATGTCAATTCAGCGGTCTGCGAATATTGTTAAATTATGAACTTCTCGAATTACCTGCACATACTGAGTTAATTTCTACATAAACGATATAAACTGGATTGTTGGAGCGTAGGTTGTAGGAAAGGGCATTCAAATGAACGTATTTTCCTGTAATTGAGGCTCTTGCTTCTATGACTTAGACAAATATTAAACGAGATTGAACTCCTGATACGTTCGTGATGATTAATCAGATCCATGAATTCACTTGTAGCTATGACTCGTGTCCGCTATTTTTTTCCGACTTCACTTGCATTCAACTTAGTACACATACTTTTTTCAATTCTGAATGTTATTCTGTACGCTATTTCACATTAAATCATCACAGCTAAAAAACCCTTTGTTTCAGTTTAATAAAACTCTGTGTGCTCGGAGTTTTGAAGATCTACAAGCTCTTTTCATGTTGTAATATGTGTATTTTGTTGTAACATACATGTTTTTTTTGTAACATATCTTATTGTAACATTGATGTATTATTGTAGTTCTTTGAGATACAGTACAGAGCAGTGTGGACGAGTGCGATGTATGAGCCCAGCTACTATTAGAGGCTAAAACGCTACACTGCTGACCGTGCTGGTTGCCTAGTCAAAAGCCAGGAACATGCGTAGTTAATAAATTGTCAGGACTTGTTCCACGCTAATACCGTATGTCCCACATAAACACGAACCGAGTATTTATTTTCCCGTATCAGTAATACCATCATAAGGATGATGGTATTGCTGATAAGGGAACCCTATGAAATTAATTGCATATGGTATTCTTATGATGGTATTACTGATACTGGAAAATAAATACTCGGTTCGGGTTTTTGAGGCACATACGGTACAGGTATATTTCGTTGCGATGTGACACTTGCGGCTGATTCGCACATGGACTTTCTGTACTATTATAACTTTTTTATTACTACGTTTACTTCTACTTATAGTGTACAGAATGTTCTTGGCGTGTGAGGCGCCAGTACCTGTAGACTTAACTGCATCTGTGCGCTGTGACTGTTGTGTGTAGACTCATGTACCACGTGATCTGTATAGTGACGTAACTCATGAACTCTCCTTTGTATTGCTCGACATTGAGCACGATACTGTCTGATGCACTCGAGCGCTAGCGAAATTACTGCTCCAAGTCGCAAGCAGTCGTAAAAATTTCTACCCCTGTAATTCGTTGTCACTGATGACTTTTTTTTGCCAGATCCGCGAATGTTTGGACCGCGTGCGTTCCCGTCGCGTTGTGTCCACTACCTCGGAGCCTTGCTCCAGCACCTCCCCTCCTGCCCCTCCTGCTGGTGCTGCTCAAACTGATTCCAGTGGTGAGCGTCTGCTTTATTAGAATAGAATAGAATAGAATAGAATGAGGCCATAGGAACGAACCTTCTGGCCCATTCTTGGGTTGGATAATTACTTCGATAATTATTAGGTTGTTTACCCAAGTCCCATGCCGTATTTCTAGCCGCGTCAACCATGTCGGCAGCGGGATTCGAACCCGGGTCTTTCCGCTCGCAAGCAGATTCGCTCACCAGTCGACCAAGCTGGTGATATTACGAAGTTGTTTTCTTTTAATATTAAATTGCTCGGACATGACGATTCACGCGAGCGATTTTTATGATGATCGATGCCTACTACCTACGTTTGCGCTGATATTAACTCCAGTGGTGAATGTCTGCTTTATTACGACGTTGTTTTCTTTTAATATTAAATTACTTAAACATAACGATTCACGCGAGCTATTTTTATGATGTTGCTGAAGCTGTTTCCAGTGATTAGCGTCCGCCTTCTCTTGGCAATGTTTTCTTTTATTATCAATTTGGCTAAACAATATATGTATGCGGTTACTAACTATTTAGGGATACCATCCTTTTGGTGCTATTGAAGCTGACTCTAGTGGTTGGTGTCAGCTCTGTCTAGATGTTCTATTCTTTTACGATCTATTTACCCTTGCAATGTTCACGGTGGTGCATAGAACCTGACATAAGTCACCGAAAGTTAGCTAGAACGGATCAGTTCATCATGCAGATGGAACAGATCACCATGTCAATACAACAGATCACCATGTCAATACAACAGATCACCATCATGTCAATACAACAGATCACCATCATGTCAATACAACAGATCACCATCATGTCAATACAACAGATCACCATCATGTCAATACAACAGATCACCATCATGTCAATACAACAGATCACCATCATGTCAATACAACAGATCACCATGTCAATACAACTGTCACACAGGAACAAGCCCGGAAGAAGGTCAGGTTAGATCAGCTGCCAGCTTCGCTGCAGGTTTGTATCGTCTGGAGCGACTGCTGCGACGTGGTGGTGCTGCTGCCGAACCCGCCCTACGAGACACTAACCTTCAGGGGCGTCCTCAACACAACCTCACGCCTGCACACACCCGCGAGGTTGCTACTATCACCGGTGAGGAGGTTTGGGAGGTTCATTTTTCTTACCACCCCTCTTGTGCGTGTGTGGGGAGTTCTGAACTCCGCTCTAGAAGTATTGCTTATTTTGACAGTCCTTTATTTTGAGGCTCATCGTTATCTTCGAGGTGCTTATGCTCTCTGCCAGCTGGGACAGATTATGGCAAGCGGAACCTCTGAATTTTGGCATCTTACGATGCCCAGCTAAATTCCGTTTTACTCTAATGAGCACCGTAACTGAGAATAAATGGTAGCTAAACCGTTTATGTGTGTGGAATGCTAGAGGTTACTTCTGATCATGACGCGTTTTCAAGCAATAAAAGATTACGTAACTCATGCGTTCTTATTGAACTCGTCTCCGATGCATCTACGCGAGCCGTATTTCAATATTTTATTACTGGAATGAAATTAAATTTCTCTGGGTAAATTGTTACGAGTCAAGAAGCATATTTGCTGGTAAAACTACTTGTTGCATATACAACAAATGCAGGGCTACATAGACATATCCTTCGTGTGAACTTCCACTGTCACAGACGTACACCAGGCATGTTAACAGCCTAGTTAAATCATAGTTTGTGTAATGGTTGTGTTGTACAGACGTACACAGGCTAGTTAACTCATAGTTTGTGTAATGGTTCTGTTGCACAGACGTACACAGGCTAGTTAACTCATAGTTTGTGTGGTGGTGGTTGTGTTGTACAGAAGTACACAGCCTAGTTAACTCATAGTTTGTATAATGGTTCTGTTGTACAGACGTATACAGGCTAGTTAACTCAGTTTGTGTGATGGTTCTGTTGTACAGACGTACACCAGGCATGTTAATAGCCTAGTTAACTCATAGTTTGTGTGATGATTCTGTTGTACAGACGTACACCAGAGCGAGCAACTGGACGAAGTAGAGCTCATCTCACTGGTGCAGGAACAGATACCGCGCTACAAGCTCCGTGCTGATCCTGCTGCTGCGGCTGCCGGTGAGTACGCCTCCTCACTGGTCTCAGTGATTTTTGAATGTTTAAATGTCTAATTTGTTTTTTAACGGTATCCATGATTTATAAAGGTTTAAATGATTGCCACTGCTCGATTTTTCTCCATAAACTCGCTTTAATTTGATGCCGTGCCTCACTTTTTAACGCAACAACCAACCATCCGACGTTTTGAAGGAGTAGTGACCTAGCTTTTGAGCAACTTCATCTACTTTACACTTGAGCCTAGGTCTGCTGACTCGAACTCCAAGTGCCGTCACTGCACCAAACCAACAATTGAGAGCTCGTTTTACATCAGGTTCTTTACCTTTACTGCTTCGTTTCTTGGAAGTTCCTTGTTCACCTTCTAGAGCTCCCCATTCTCTTTGCAACTCATGCTGCTGTTTTAAAATCCTCCCAATCGTTGATTTAGGCACACCAGTGATTTCTGATAACCAACGCTGGGAAGAGGTCGGTGCTTGGCAAGCAAGTTGATCAAGAAGAGCAATTTTTTCCGCCAGTGAAATGTCCTTTCTCGTTCACATGAGTTTTACTGATAGGGCCTGGGTTGTCAGAAGGTTTACAGTAATAGTACCAAGTTCTAATCTCAAAACGTAACAAATTGAACGAAAACGTAACAATTTTTTTAATTACCTAATAATTGCATTATTCTTATATTATTCTTTCATGCGTTATTGCAACGTACTCGTGAACTTGTATTATGCGCTCATTGAACATATTAATTCTACATGATGCTGCTTGCAAATCTTTTTTCTAGTACTACTTATATCATTTCACTAGACCCATTGGTCAAGCATATTCATTTTTTATTAGTATTATCCTAGTATATTCTAACACGTACAAAAATCGTTCTATTACAAAGTTCATTTCCTCGGCATATATGGGTACAAAATGAAAAAAAATCACTAACCTGTCAGAAATTAGTTCCTTTTTCAGTGTTTTCGTGGGATAAATTCTCTTGTCATTAACTTAATTAATTGTTAGAAGGGCTTCTAGTGTGTGCAGTTAGTATCAGCAAGTAGACATTCCAAATACAAAAGAACATTTAACATTTGGTTTTCCACTGCAATCTGTTTTTTACTTTATTGTTGTTGAACAAATAAAATGATTTCTTGGCACACACACAGAAATGAGGCAATGGAAAGTAATGTATAGCGAAGACCATCACCGCTCGTTTCTTTCAAAACATGAAAAAATTTTGCAATTTTTTTTCACTCATGCGACCTGTGTCTTCTGAAGCGAGTTCTTGCTTTTCGTTGTTTAATTGTTCATGGTCCTCTATTAGTAAAATATTGGGAAATTTCAAGGCAAGAGGAATGATAGTGTGTTTTCCCCATATTAACGTTATTTGGATCGCAATTCTAAGTTTTTAAATGCATCATTTGACAAAAACTGGTCGCACATTTGCTTCAATAATAGAATAGAATAGAATGAGGCTATAGGAACGAACCATCTGGCCCATTCTTGGGTCGGATAATTACTTCGATAATTATTCGGTTGTTTACCCAAGTCCCATGCCGTATTTCTAGCCGCGTCAACCATGTCGGCAGCGGGATTCGAACCCATGTCTTTCCACTCGCAAGCAGATTCGCTCACCAGTCGACCAAGCTGGTGATTAAGTATATAGTATATGGAAGGTCAAGATGTTTATTCGAAATTGCTTAACACGTTGCCTGCGATTACCTAGCCGGTGCAAATCTTTACTTTGTACACACAGTCACTAGAAAGCTTTGAAAAAATTACAGAACCTAACCTGAGTGACCCACCGGTGGGTCGTATCGCACTCAACGTGTTAGAGCTCTTGGTCATCGTATAATTTTTCGTGCGCTTGTCTCGAACTATTTAAAAAGTTCATGGTTACTTGCCACCTCCAACAGCTGCTCTCAAACTTCAGTGGTGGGATGCAGCAGAACCATATGTTTCGAATAGAAACTATACACGTTTGTAACGACTCTCTGATATTCTATTGATCCAAACAATTGGTATGTAAATTAACTTAGAAAATTGAAATAGTAACTTCTGGTTAAATTGTACCAAAAATAATTACGATCTGTAACCAAAAAGTAACACTTCTGGTACGAACGTAACAATTCTGGCAACAAGTCTGATCGCTCACTGTGTTGCCAGACGCTCAATGCTCTTTATGGCCAAATTTTATCTGAAAAAGGCCATGTATTTTATCACAGGCCATATATTTCTGCATTTGCTAAAGCAAAAGGTACTTAAAATGGTCTTAATTTAATAGAGAGTATGCATGATTTAAAGTATTTAATATCTGTTATCGCTAGATCCTTGCAGCACATCGAATTGTTAATAAGATGAGCTCTTCTTCTAATTATAGCATCGAAAAAGTGAAATTGCATTCTCTTTCTTGGTCCAATTTTAACTGCAGTGAAGCGTAAACATTCTCCCAACGAAGGCATTATTCGCTGGAGTTGCAGGACATTACGAGTACATAAATAGATAATTCTTTAAAATGGTCATGGCGATGTCAAGCCAGAAGCTAACTGTATCTTTCGGAATTTTATTCGCATAAATATTGTCTTGTCTAGAAACAATTAAATTATTATTATTAACACGTTGCCTCCGATTGCCTGACTGGTGTAAAACTTCACTTTGTACGCATAGTCACTAGAAGGATCTGAAAAAATTACAGAACCTAAGTGGTACACATACGTACCACTTCGGAGTCAACGTGTTGAATTAGTCTTGTATTGTTGTTCAATAACACCAATAGTGTCAGTAGCTAAAAGCGTCACTGGTAACTACGATAGTTTCCCATTTATTTGTTTGGCTCAAAATATTATTTGGGCTGAGCAACGAAAAATATTTTAACGCATTTGTAGCATCACAGACATAATCTAGATCAGTTCGTATATTTAGTCAAGTATTCGCAAACCGAGCTCATAATTTTCATTTAAATTAATGTAGAACTTAATAATGCGTTCAAGCGCCCATAAGTATTTCGGGTCCTTGTAACAAAAAAGTTTTTTTTTAATATGTTGAAGTGAAGGAATGAGTTCTCAATGATTGCCTTATAAAAATAAAATAAAGTAGGACAAGGAGTAATGGATCCTGGGATGTCAGTCACTTACGCTGTCGTCACTGAAATTAATGATCGACCGGGAAATTGGAAAACTGCTTCCCCTCATTTACTGAGTTTACGACCTACGTTGAGTATCATTTATATTGTCGATGGTAATTATGAAGTGAACAGAATTAATTTGTTGCACGATTGTTGTGCAATCGTTTATTTTACTTCTCTTTTGTTTTCTTTCACGGAAGTTCAACGACGATGATACAAGTCATTCATACAAATTGCTGATCGCGCTTGTTAAAAGATTTTTGATTGTTAGAATCAATCTTCAATCTCAATCAATCAATCTGATCAAGAATAGACTCGTACAAGACTCGTGCGAAATCCTCGTAATTAGAGCAATGCGTTAACTCCGAGTCCACTGGATGTCAGATTTTTTCTTTCAATTCCTGCGAGTTTGCTGGAAAACTCGCTAGTACTCGCGATTTTCTGCTTTTCTTCCCCTCTGGAAAACTCGCTAATGCTTAAGATTTTCTGCTTTACTTTCTTCCCCTGTGGAAAACTCGCTAATGCTTAAGATTTCTGCTTCGTTTTCTTCCCCTGTGGAAAACTCGCTAGTGGTGTCCTCTATCTGACTGTTCCGTGGTCCGACCCGCTGCAGCTGATCGATACGCTCCGACCGAGGGAACAGTCGAGTTGTGTGAGCTGTTTCAGCACGCTGCTACCCTCTTACATCCTCTAGTTTCCTCCATGTCTCACGTCTCTTAATGGATGCAGTGACTGAAGTGTTTTGCTGTGCTGCGCTCACAGACATCCCAGTGATTATAGGTTACTAAAGTAAGACTTGTGTTAGGAGCACAGCTGTGAGGTGGTTGGGTTCAGTGAATTCTAGGATGCAACTCGGTAGAGATCCAGAATGCCGCTACGGTGCAGCGAGTTTCAACTGACAAACTGTCTTTTAGTGTCAACTCTGGAAAGATCATCGGGTCTACTAGGCCTGTTCTCAAGAAACATAATTTGTTGTAATTGTTTAAACTAACTTTTCTCATTGCTAACACATGAAAGAGCATTGATTGCTACGAGTTTTGCATTTATAGAAGTTTATGATTAGAAAAAAAGTGACCGGGTATAACAGGCTTACGCAATATCCGATGTTATATGAGTGCATGTTTCTTGGTCTTTCTAAAGTTAAATGAAAAACTGTAGTCGTGTTCGTGGTGTTCATTGTGTGGGTTTTGCAAGACACGTATCTTTTGTCGCGTGTACGTCAGACGTTTTCTGTACACATGGAATTTGTTCACAAATTCTACACTTCAAAAAAAAGGATCGTCGGCAAGAAAATCTGGTTATAAAACAAAAACGGAAGAAACAAAAGTAAATATTTCTAATAAATGAAGTACGAAAAATGGAATTTTTTTTTTTGGTCTGTAAACCCGAAATCGTACTCGGGCGATACCTTCTGATTATTATTCGTCTTTTAATTTATCGTTAATTTGGTGTTTTAGATTCTTGTGATGTCTTGGAATGAGACGACGTGATGTTTGTTTGCTATGATAATTGTTGAATGAATATTTCATTATACCTGATGAGATGACATTCAATATTTTTGTTCCGTCTACCCTCACTGCAGTGCGAGGTGTTCCGTCTACCCTCACTGCAGTGTGAGGTGTTCCTTCTACCCTCACTGCAGTGTGAGGTGTTTCTTCTACCCTCACTACAATGTGAGGGATTTTGAGACTAGTATTCAAAACCAGTTTCAAGTATCTCTTTTGAGTTTCACTTAATTTCACGTTGAGATTATTTTTCTATTGTCCTATTCCGCGGTGTGCTGGAAGATAGGTACTCTGCGTCTTGGAAGGCTGCACAATTGTTCAACTTTTGCACATGTCATTTCTTTGCTACGAAAGGTTTTTCGTAAGTCTAACTATTGGTACCCATCCAAGTCCTTTAACACGTTGACTCCGAAGTGGTACGTATGTGTACCACTGAGGTTAGGTTCTGTAATTTTTTCAGATCCTTCTAGTGACTATGCGTACAAAGTGAAGATTTACACCAGTCAGGCAATCGGAGGCAACGTGTTAATGAGGTTAATTATACATTTATCTATTCCACCGTGATGTGTCGTTAAAAGCGGGCTTTCTTTCCTCATAGTATGGAAGACACTTTGTGATAGTTCACCTAGTCGCGAGTTCCCTAATGTGTATTTTTTACTGCAGGTGCTCGTACTTTTTTACTGCAGGTGCTATTGCATAGGGTCATTATTTTTCTATGTAACTCCATGAATAATAATTCGAATTCCCAGTCTGTGATTAGATGTCGGGTGCTGCTGGAGGCTAAACTGAAAATCGGTGTTCATTCAGTCGATTTAGGTTAAGGCTTTTACATTCGTCTCTTCGAGTTGAAACTTCTAAGCATAATAAGAGACAGTCCTTGAAAGTCATCTTTGTGATAGCATTTATTGTTTCCTGAACTGTTGTGAATGTGTGAAGAAGGCCGCATATTCACTGGCAATGGAGGGTTCATTTATGGAACAAATATCGGGGTTGAAAAACGTGAAATACTTGGACTGTGCAATGTGAAATATTCGGATTGCGAAACGTGAAACATTCGAATTCTATGACGTAAAATATTCGAATTCTATGACGTGAAACATTCGAATTCTATGACGTAAAATATTCGAATTCTATGACGTAAAACATTCGAATTCTATGACGTAAAACATTCGAATTCTATGACGTAAAACATTTGGATCGAATCGCAGGAAATATTTGGACTGAAAAAGGAGAAAGATTCGGATTGTAAAACAAATACAAAATTCAGGCAAAACTGTAAAAATTGTTTTCTAAGTTCTTGCCTCTCGTAATTTTTGCATTGAAGCAGATCGTTTCATTTGATCGTTGCTTGGTATGAAACCCAAGAGAATTTTGTGATATTGTTCTCTTCTCATTGTCCTTAATTCAAAAGGATTTACACTTCTGAAAAACAGTCTTCCTGTGCAGCTCAATGATTGGCTAGCCTGTGATATGAAGCAATCATTTGCACTTGAATAATTAATCTTAATTGGTCTATACGTCGGAACCCATTCTGTGATACATTTCTCAACAGCCAATGTGCTCGAGCTTGTGAATTAAAATCTACCACTGCTGTGGTATTAACAGCTTGCATTTATTCGCCTTGTAAACCTTCGTATGAACTGGCTTGCTGTTGCGGACGGTGATCGCATCGTGGTGTAGTTTCTAGCTGCTAAAACGAGCTCTAAGATAATTCCATTAGCATTTACTTTGAAAACACAACCTCATGAACAGACGAGTGGTCCAAGCTTCAGATATTGAACTTCATCGAAGTTAAATTGGCGAAGGAAGAGAAAGGGATTAGTGAAATGTTCACTCCATCTCTATTCCTACTCCATGTCATCATCTGATTCTGTTTATACCTTAGCCTTTCACTGCATGAATGGTTAAATATTTGTGACCACTAGCTCAATCTACGAGCCAGACACGGTCTGTCGTGCTGACTGAGCGAGAATGTATGTCATCTCCTGCTAGGGACTCAGTGTGCTTTCTAGCGTTCTCAACGCCATAGTGTAATTCGTATAGGGAATAATTTATTTTGTGCCGGTTACGGTATTTCGTGCATCGAAGAGCTTAATGAACTTTGTGACCGTCAAGTGCCAAGGTAATCGTGCAACTCAGGCTGTGGAAGCAATAACTTCGAGCTTCTAATCTTCATTTTAAAAAGGAGAATTCGGGAACTGTCTTTGTGCCTATTCATTTTTGGGTCGTTGATGAGCAATTTAGTCTCGTGCTAAGAAATGCAGGAGTAAAATCTACTTCCTACAAATAAAGTAAAGTTTTAGAGATTGGGGACAACTGGAAACTAAAGTTGTGGACATTTTAGCGAAGCCTCATAGCTACCATGGTGTGAACTAGGGCCTAGAAACGTAGATGCTTCAACTCCCAAAATTCGTGCTATTGAGTTGACAGCGGAACAATAGAGATAATTGTTACTGCAGTGACGTGAAGTTCTGCAGTGATCAGCCAACGGAACTTTTATTGCTTCCTGTGAAGTCGTGATGGCAGGTGAAGTTTTCGACTCCGTGCTTTCTAATTTGTGTCTTGGTCGCTAGAAACTTTATATGTTTGAGATGAGTGATGTATTTTTTTTACTGATACTGTCTTCTCTGAACGGATATTTTTGTTCATTGTAACTTTTGACCCAGACCCAGACTCAGACTCAGACC
This sequence comes from Trinorchestia longiramus, assembly GCA_006783055.1. Taxonomy (NCBI): domain Eukaryota; kingdom Metazoa; phylum Arthropoda; class Malacostraca; order Amphipoda; family Talitridae; genus Trinorchestia; species Trinorchestia longiramus. The sequence goes on from VCRD01008975.1 coordinate 15,899, forward strand.
AAGACTCAGACCAAGACTCAGACTCAGACCCAGATCCAGACCCAGATCCAGACCCAGACTCAGACTCAGACCCAGACTCAGACTCAGACCCAGACTCAGAC